>SMSQ01003448.1:137630-226705 GCA_019453375.1 Ctenoplectra terminalis | reverse complement strand
TACTTGTAATGGCCGGCTGTAATAGTTTCAGTAAAAATATACTGAACCGGTAAAAAATAATACTGATAATTTAGGAAGAATTAGGGACACGATAATATATTTCTTTTATATTATATTGAATTTTCTTGATAGTAGAAATTTCATTTTAATGTTAATTCTTTAAACTCCTAAACTTTTTCAAGCTTGAGACGAGTATTGTGAAAACTTGGTGTTGTTTTGGAAAGAGAAAACAATTATGAATATTTACGATTTTTTATTTACCCGGTTGATTTGCTTCGTTTTAAAATTAAAAAAAAAAAAGGTAACAGAGTTTCAATTGAGGAAGAAGATTCTTTCTCTAAAGAAACTTACATATATCTTCACAGAGACAGCCAGTGGAATGCAAAGGATTAATCACCCTGATTCGGCTACACCACGGATCATTTTAAACACGAATTTTTACTCCACAGCGAATTTCATTCGAAACCCAGACACCTATTCATCAAATTAATTATTATATAAAAAAATTAAACGAAATCTCTCTGTTATTATTCCTCAGCGTTCCTCATCCTCACAAACAAAAATGCTCCAGCACCGTTATAACACCAAAAGAGAACATACCCTGCTCCAATAAATCCACGTATCGTTCTCTTCAACGAAACAACGAAAAGCACACATTGTGAATTGATCACGGCCACCGATGAAGAAAATCAGCTCATCTGGCCATGCTTTCCTTGCCCGAGTAGCGATCAAACGACAAAAAGGACCTGGTTTGGCGCACAGAGACGATTAATCTCGATCAGGTGCAAACTTTCGAGATACAGTAGCCACGAACCTTGTCAATTCTATGCAAATGACCCGTGGTTACCGACGACCAGGCGCCAAAGCCCGAGGATTCCGACAAAACCGCGACGGTGGTAAAGGAAGCGTTTAATAAGAAGCTCGTAAACGGTGTAGCGACACTTCCGCTCCGCGTGCCCCACAACCACGAGGCTAAACTTTCGCTCAATTACGTGTCTCGTGTTGCGCGAGTGAACGTGTATCCGTCTTAATGGCGCGAGCGCGCACCTTGAGCGTTATCGGCCAGAACCGGACCGCGTTCAGGTGTACAAGTGTAGTGGTGAGAGAAAGATTGTGGCTGGGTTAGGTTTGCGGAGGCTGAGATAGTGACTTGGAGGTTTAATGTAGTAGATGTTCGTGGAAGGGTGGATTGAGTGGATGTAAGAAAAGTTCGACCATTTTTTCTTTTTTTTCTTTCTTTTTATAGTCTCTGGTTGGATCTTAAGTAACTTTGTTTGGTACTGTGATGAGGGAAATTATGTGCAATTAGGAGATGTAGAAAATGTCGGAATTAGGAAAGAACGCAGGTCTTGTGGTGTCTGTTAAATTCTTGTGAGGATTATACGAGACGAGGCGGCTAACTTTACGACTCCAAATTATGGCGAGTTAATCAATTTAATTGATACTAATGATTTAATGACAATTTACTTTCGGATATTTTTTTATGTTTTTTGTAATGGTTGAAGACTATTTTTTTTTTGTTAAATATCTTCCATTGACAGCGATCGTATCCGTTCGTCAAAAATATGCGCACAGTTCCTTAAATGTAACTGTAAATCTTCAACGAACGGAAAAAGTTGTATGTTGTGCAACGGTAATACTTTGTTGTAAGATATTGCCGATTACAAAAAATTGTAGGGAGGTAATAACGAAGCAAGTGTGTTATAAATTAATCTAATTATTCTTTTAATAGTAGCTACGTATAATTTACAGGCTACTCTTATCGTTTATGCTTTTTTCCAAACTTATTGGGATAATTTTTCGTAAACACGTTTACGTAGGAATTGCAAGTTGAAGTGAATATCTGATGTAAAGCTTTTTGGAATATCAAGAAACGAGTAACGAGTCTGATGAACTTTTTTTATGAGTGTTTGAAATGCTACGAGAATCGACTTTCATCGTTTCATAATTCTATTCGCCTCGCTTATTCTCTAATTCGTTGTTTAAATCACATGTATTTACGTTGGATCTGATACGAATAAATTCCTGAGCAATTACTCGAATGAAGTTCTCCTCCAATGAATCATTAAAAACTTTTCATTCGCTGCGGTCGCGTAGAAAATATATAGATACGCGTGCATTTGACTATCTCCAAGCTCTACATTTGTAGTAATAAATTGTATCAATGTCACGACAAGTACCGATAATACATTTATGATTTTATTAATTCGTATTGCTAACTAAATTATTAAAAGTGATTCTTCCTGCCGCGTACAATACTTGCTCTATGAATCAAAGAATCGGACCAACAAAAAGAAATATCGACTCTTTAATTTTTCGAAAGCCTCTATGATTCTTTCTTTAAACTGAAGCAGATGTACACAATTTCCCGCTTTCAGTATTTCTTTGACACTAGAACTACCAAAGTGATCAAAACGATCGTCTCATAATTTACTAAATAAATTTACTAATTACCATGATGCATTTCTGAAAGTTTCCAGAAATTGTCCGCTTAAAGCATCGGTAACCCTTTATTTCCTTTCGTTTTTATTTTTCGAATACAAACATACTAAATACACTCCAATCATCGTTAGTTCTAATACTAACACGACCCTAGCAATAAAACTCCAATGAACCAACATCTAATAACAATCAACCCAAGAAATAATTAAATACACATCCGACGAATCTTCAATTTCAATCTTCACGAAAGCTTCCTATGAACCAATCTTATTGAATTCTATATTTTCGATTCCATGTTTACTTGGCCACGTAAAATCATCCCCTATCCTACCTGGGATCCTACCACATCCAAGACACCGTCTATAAACTATCTGCCTATTATCCGAACCACAGAATACCATTTCGAAGTATCGATTAAAAATTAGAGTATCTCGTACACGATTTTGAATTCCTCTCATAAAGAACTACCCCTATCCGATAACTGCTACCATTCAACCACTCGTCTCTTCCACGAACACTATCCAACAGTGGCAAACAATACAAGAAGCAGCCGGTCTACCAACCTTCGTTCAATCTAAACTCCACCGCTTCTTCTTCCACAGTGAATGCAACTGAAAAGTGCAACTGACAAAAATGTGTAAACACCAGAGACGTGGAATGACACCGCGCGACACTCGTCATTCGAATGAACTGTTCGGATGGGCCGGACGAGCTCTAATAAAGAATCTGCACGAATTCGCGACAAATCGCGGCCTCCCTCCTCGGAGAGTATAGCGACCAGGCGAAACTTTCGCCCAGTTTCGCGTTTCACGTTTCACTGGTGACTGGCATTGGCCGCGGTCATGACGGCGGCCGTGCGTCCACCACTTTCGGTCCACGAGGTTCCCCACGAGCGATCCAGAAGACTTTCGACGCCGCCACTATTCCTATCGTATCGTATCGTTCACTCGTACAGTTCGCTCGCGCTACCGACTTCGTCGACGATGTCCCGGCCAAGGAACAGGCAAATGGTTCGAGCGCGTCCACGCTGTTCGTATATCCACCATTTACCCCCCTTTCGCTCGGAACAAGCTCGTCCTTTCGCTTTCAGCGGCCACTGACCATCACCGCGATCATCGCGCTGCCGCTGACGAGCGGGTCTTTAATTGTTGTCTTTAGGGAATTCAGTGTGATTAACCTCTTCCTTTTTGCCGAGGCGTGATGAAATGTAGTTGGAAATGCTGAAGAATTTTTAATACTCCGGTGAGAGATACGGTAGTGCCCGCTTTAGCGTCTGGGATTGTAGTTCCTCTTTTTTTTTTTTTTTACCCTCTTCGTATATTATTAATACTAGAAATACCGACGGTTATAGCTGTATTTATTCTACTGAAGAGATCAGAATAAAAAGTGTCAAAGGAATATTCCGAATGAAAAAAATATTTATTTGTGTTTTTAACAGAAAATTATAGGACATTCTTCAAAAGACAGGGTAGGTAATTTGTAATATCTGAAAAATTAGGAATGGGTCGTTTTGACCTCTTCGGTAGATCTAGTGTTAAGTGATAAAGTAAGAAAAAAATTCGCTTTTATGAAAAAATGTGTCCTTTTGTACAGTGCAATTTTTATAAAAAGTGTTCTGTCTGCAAACGTTAGGAAGTAAAGACCTATCCAATGTTACCACGGTACCCTGTGTACTCAGCTTTTTTGATAAAACAGTTTTTAATTACATTTCGCATTTTATTTCCGAGATACTAAATGTTTGTAGTCGCGTAAGAATTTTAATAACGATACTCGAATCTAATTAATGAATAAATGCTAAAATAAATATAGTTATGGAGACTGTACATAAATATAACGATTTAATTCTTGGTAACAAAATTTGATTCTGTTTTATGATACAATACGTCCCTCTTGTTCATACATTTAGGCAAAAGGCGGAAGCTGATATAAAATACAGTTCCGGATCGGTTATCTACCACACAATCACTGTCCACTTTCGTGAAAGAAGGTGAAACTGTAACAAGGATTGACTCCTTTCATTTACAGTTGAAAGGCGTGTTTCAAAGAACGAATCGAGATTTTTCATAATGCTCTCCATTACGCCTAATCGCTGTAACAATCAGACTGTTCCGCGTAAAACGCTGTTCCTGCGCCATTTTAATATCCCATTTCCAGCTTAAAACTTTAAACTCTTCGGACTCTTAATGTGCAATGTTTCTCGAAAAATTGCTTACCATCGGTACTCTGGAAATTTCCACATAAAAATTATGCTAATGACACTCGTACTTCCTGAACACTTTCTTTCCATCTACCGTGCCGTCCAACTATACTTCAAACTTTAAGCTCACAATTCTTTCTCCTGCTCGCCGAAAGTTAGGATGAACGTCCATTTGAACAAGATCTTTATTGCCAACAATCAGAAATTTCTCCTAAATGTCGCAAGGACACGCGTGATGCTCCACAGTCTACGCGGTACGTGAGGAAAATTTCAAGTTCAAGCCGTAATCCTATGCACCGAATGAGATTCCTCATACTTTCTGGACCAAAGTTCCTACGGTTGATACTGTCTGAGGTTTCAAGCACGTCCCTTCAGGAAACGATTCCGACATCCAGCCAGAATCGCAGCTAACGTTATTAAAACTCTCAGGATACATCGGCACGCATTAACGAAATCGATATTCGTGTACAGTTTGGAGCAGGTTTGGGCAACTTTGGCTCGCTCGAGTTTGCAGCTAAAGTAGCGATGGGAACGATGTGGTGCAGTATCAACTCATTCGATTGGGATCACTTTAAAACTTATATTTTCCTAAGTGGTTTTAATGCAACCTATAACCACGGACATCAATTTCAGTAACACGATAACAGACTTGCGGTACAAGAACCTTCGATTCGCGCGCTAATTAAGGTGACGCCGGTTTTGTCAACGAAACTGTTCCGTGAAAAGGCAAAAGAGCCGAGGGCTCGAGAAGAGTTGTGAAAATGATTTAAATTATTGATTGAATTTTCGGAGCGATTCGTGAGACCCACTACTGTGGTTAGGGGTTGATGAATAGATACTGTATGTGTAGAAAACTAATAAAGAAAAATATTAAGCGTTGTGGTACTAATTTTATTGTATGAGAAACTTTGTCTCGCAAAAATTTATATTTCTGTGAGTGGCCCTAATTTAATCAGTGAATACCGTACATAAAAGAGCATAATAAAGAAAAATATTAAATATTGTTATTAGTAATCTTATTCTATGAGAAATTTTTTCTCGCAAAAATTTGTATTTCTGTGAGTGGTCCTAATTTAATCAGTGAATACCGTATATACAAGAACATAATAAAGAAAAATATTAAATATTGTTATTAGTAATCTTATTCTATGAGAAATTTCTNCCTAATTTAATCAGTGAATACCGTACATAAAAGAGCATAATAAAGAAAAATATTAAATATTGTTATTAGTAATCTTATTCTATGAGAAATTTTTTCTCGCAAAAATTTGTATTTCTGTGAGTGGTCCTAATTTAATCAGTGAATACCGTATATACAAGAACATAATAAAGAAAAATATTAAATATTGTTATTAGTAATCTTATTCTATGAGAAATTTCTTCTCGCAAAAATCTGTATTTCTGTGCCTGGGATTCAATGAACAAATACTGTATACATAGGGAAGTAATAAAGAAAAAATACTAAATACTGTTTTGTAAATATTTTCCAATCTTATTCTATCAGAAACTTCCTTTTATAAAAATTTATAATTTTCTGAATAGACCCAATTTAGATAGTCCGTGCATTAACAATAAGGAACACGAGCTAACTGATCAAAGATTAGAACCGAGTAAACAAATCCTTAAACTACTTCAAATTATGTATTTAAATTATTATTAATTTTAAATTATGATTTGATTTCGCCGTCGGTTATACATTGAGGTCTACCATTTTCATTTCGCTCCGCGAGCATTCGAGCCGGTGGAATTCGAGACCAAACAATACCGTACGCATTAGTTGGTCGGTTAGCAAGAACCTTCCAAGGTAATCGCGACGAGATAGAATTAAGCAAGGAAAAGTGAACGTACCGCGGACAGAATCATGCAAATAAGTAGAGAACTGTAACGCGCGATTGTTTTTAAGGCAGGGCGGGCTGAAACGTGGACGTTGGTAGCACGAGAAAAACAGCTTCGGCAAAGAGAAAATGTGTTTCTACAATCGAGGTAAAAACGATTTATTGACCGCTAAAAGCATTCTACGAAATTGAAGAAAAAGGGCGTTTCCCTATTAGATTAGCGTTGAGCGCTGATTAACGTTAAGCAATAGCATAAAGGCATGGGATCGATTTCTTGGAACGATTACCCTGTTAACTTCGCGATTCTCGAACGTTTTATGCCGATTTGGGACAGTGGCTAGCAATCTTCCTCTTTATAAGAGCTTTATTCATTTCATGAATATGGATTTCGTAAATGTTTTTAAAAAGATAACTGTTAATATTTTCCCTTCTTCTATACTGCATTTCTAACAGAATTCCAAACTTTTATGGTTTTAAGCTCTCAAATTTCCAAATTCTCAAACTATCAAACTTTGAAATTCCCAAATTCTCAAACACGCAAATTCTCAAACTCTTAGACTTTCAAATTCCCAAGATCTCAAATTTCTAAACTCTCAAATTTCTAAATTTTCAAATTTCCAAATTCTCAAATTTCTAAACTCTCAATTTTTCAAATTCTCAAACTCTCAAATTCCCAAATTCCCAAATTCCCGAATTCTCAAATACCCAAATTCCCGAATTCTCAAATACCCAAAATCCCGAATTCTCAAACTCCCAAATTCCCAAATTCCCCAAATTTTCAAACTCTCAAACTCCCAAATTCCCGAATTCCTAAATTCTCAAATTCCTGAAACCTTAGAACTTATAAATCACAGAAAAACTTACTTAATAACTTCGAATCTAATACGGAACTAACATTCGGAATTAAACTATGTTCGAACTCAATCATTTTAATTATAAATATTCAACGGTTATATCTTTTATTGATATTAAAAGTAGTAATTACACGAAGACTAAAGTCTCCCAGTTCGAATGAAAACCTGTTTCTTTCATATAGCTACATGTTCCTTTGAAGCACATATCGTTCAATAGCCCATAAAAAAAATGCTCATTTCCATAATATTCATTCCATTCATCGAAGCTCTTTAACGCGTTCCATAAATCCTGAAATAAATCACAATCTCAAACTCGTCCGTCTTCACCGCGGACCATATATGTGAGAACGACTCTATATTTTAAATTTATCGGGCGTTTTCACGAAGCAAACACATCTCTTTCACGCGGTCTCCATTCTGATTCATTGCAGTGCATTATGAGACAAATATAAACACAGATAAATTTCGCTGCTACATTCGTCCGACAATTCATAATAATCTTTTATCCGTGCACTTCCCTCGTGTTCCGATTACTTAAAAGCATATTTCTAACATTCTTTTTATACAACAAATCCACCAATCTTTCAAAGTATTATTCCATCCTTTGATAAATTCTTTTACAGATTTAAGAACCAAAATGGATCAATTTTCCCTTCGATTTTTGTTCAGTTTATCTCGTTTCAAAGCAAACAATTCGTGATATAATTAGTCGTTTCGTTAATTCCATTTATGGCGATCGAAAACGATTTATAGAACGTTCATTAAAATCTTCGACATCGTGACATGATTTAATCAAGAGTCAAGCTGGAATACAGGTTTCACCGAACTGTCGAACAATTTATTTACCAGCGAAACAAACTTTTCGCGATTGATGCAAAGCAGTTTCACCATTGACATTTACATGGTATTAGCTACCTTGCTATGAGATTACGGATGCTTTACAGTGTCCCCATTTTGTTCTCAACTGTAACTAATCCTTAATGGATCTTAAAATAGAAATTTCATCGAAATATTAATTTGTCGCAAAAATTAAACCGTACGAACATGATCGTCTTTTTATTTTCAACATTGAATGTTTCTGCGGTCACCTCTTACATCAATTTTATTTTCTTCAGCTTTGAAAAAAAGAAAAAAAAAGGAAAATACGAATTAACGAAGATATAAAATTTAACTTAAAACTTAAGTTAAGTAATTAAAAAAATTAAATATATCACCAACGGAGCGCAAAGAGTTAAGATACGATAATTTCGATATACGTCCTCTAAAGTCTTAGGGTAGTTGCAGTATTTGCTCCAACTCTAACCACAGAAAGGTATGAAGAAATCTTTATATCATAAATAGTACACGGTGCAGATATATTAACAATATGACTAAAAAATAAATACAGTTCGAGTTTCGTAATTTATATAAGAAACAAATTTTGTTAAAATCGACGGTATCCTAAGACTTTTAAACGGGGATGCAATTACCGTGTAAAAACTCATATCGTATTTAATTTTTTCTATCGATCTGTATAAATGTACAATATATTAGCGCAGATTTATGAATATTATGATATTATATTTTTTTACTCCAAGCCTGATCCATTTTTACCATTCCCTTTTTAATACCCGTACCTGCTAAATTGCATATTATTTTCCACAACGTAAGTACCACAAGACAAACCTCGGCCTATTTTATTTCGAAGGATAAGTGAAAAAAATTACATAGCAAAAAATTGGAAACTTTCAATTTCAATCATAATTAAGATTTAAGTCCAACTAAGAAATAAGTGGGAGTAAGTCATGGTTGAATAGTCTAGCGTGTAATGGATTGAATAACACTGAATGGCTTGTTTGTAGGTACAGTAATTACGTATACTAAATCATGAAAATATTCAAACACTCGTAAAAAAAAAAGGAAAAATAAACCATAAACAGGATAGGTAAATTAAAGTTTTATAAATATTTTTCTGTACGACTATTTTACGTCAAAACTGTATTACAAAAATTGAGTATCAGACAAAGTCATTTTAATCAAAACTAATTTTCTGTACCAAGATTTGATCAAATTTAAAATTACTCTATTCAATCTATAAAAATTCTAAAATTTATTTTCACATATCGTACGATTATAAATATTATAAATAAATCTTCAATTAAAATTATTATTCCCTGACTCTCTATTAACGTTATTTTCTTCAACCCGTAACATCCTCACTAATAACAATTATATGCAGTTAATTCTACGTTAAAACTTAATAAAATAAAAAAAAAAAGGAACAGAAAAAATGCTTTTTATATCCACGATATTTTTCACCCACCGTACAGAACCATGAAATCATTTCAATCGATTCCAAACACCGTGCAACATCGTCCCAACCCTCCAACAAAAAAACCACCCTTGCGAAAAGCCGCTTTCGCGGCGACATTCCGCAGGTTGAAGAAGAACAATCGAATCCTCGCGTCTCTGGTGGTTTGCGTCCTTCAGCGGGCCGTTTCGAAATTAAAATTCCCATTGTGCCCGCATCAGACTGAAACATCGTCACGGTATCAAAGGGTTTGCTCCAAGTGTTCCGCTGTTGGCCGAGACACGCGCGTGCACACAGGCGGCGCGTTGCTCGCAGAAAAATGCACAGGAACTCGTTAGGAGTATCTGTCCTTTCGTGTCTGCCGATTATTACGTGGAAACATAAAGCGTGAAGTGCGACGACGCTACCGCGACGGAAGGAGGTCAAAAGTCTTTTGCATCGTCGTTACGGTTCCTCGCGTCGAACAATGCGACCGGCGACGACGTGTCTGTGTTTCGAGTTTTAATACGAGATACCTCGGCCTCCGACGTCGATTCGACATGCCACAATGGACGACGAGAATGAAGCCGATAAAGAAAAGGGAACTGAATCCAGAGACTCGATTGACGGACCACGTAAGTACCTGTTCGAGCGTTTTTGTTGATTCTGCTGCCACTGTTAACGCACGTCGTTCAGATTTCATTGAAATTTGTCCCAATTTGATTAGTTGGACGAGTAGAGAAATGAAAAAAAAAAGATGTGAGATTGGGAAAAGGTAGTCCTAAAAATATAACATTTTATAACATTTTGTAACATTTTATAATATTTCATAACATTTTGCGGTAATGGATGGAACTTAAGGATGGTAACACGAAGAGCACCCTCGAAGAAAACAAATTTTTATATAACAAAAAAATAGCGGAACGAAGTTAAATATAAAATTTTATAGCTCTCAATGATACACGAATATAATGGTAGAGAATTTTTGTAGAAATTGATACTTTTTTATAAAATTCAGCCTCGAATCTATTTGACAACATTTTACCATCTTACCATACCATCTTACCGCATCATTGAAACGCAAATATTCAGCTTGAAATTTATTTAAGATCGAAGGTTGAGAATTTAAGTTGGAAAATTGTTTCATTTCAGGATCTGAGTGAATTTATTCAAGCGGATGATCTTCAAAAAATCGTGAATTTCATTTCGCTTTGTTACCGAAAGGTTAAGGGCGCTTTCAATACTCTTTTATCTTCTATAACGAAGTATTACGGAACGAAGTTGTCATCGAATAAAATTTTTACTCGGACGTTTCTGCAAAAAATTGATACCGTGAAGATAAATCTTTCGATTCCCCGCTGAAGTTTTTAAATACCACTTAACATCCACTATTATTTCTCACTTTTATTTTAACGAATTGAAAGAAATAAAATTGAAAGATATAAAATAGTGATATCTCCTTTAATCGCTGGTCGATGTGTTAAAATAGCTTAAAAAGAATTCTCACCGCAAATCTAATTCACAGGGAGAACCTCAACAATGCCGTTCAACGAACAAAGAGATTGCAATGTCTGACACAACGTAGCCGAAAAAGAAATTCCCAGAGTAAATCCCCGCGTCCAGCCTATCGGATTAATTTCCCTGAACCCTACAGCAACCGCACAATGGACGTCGTAAAAATGAATCGGGCATGCTCGTGCGAACGTTTGATTTTCACGGCCAAGAAAGCACCTTGGAGACAATTTTCGAGGCAGAAAGCTGCACGTCGGCGAGCATGGGACGGGCGACGACGTTTTATCTGCGCTTTCGATCAAGAATTTTCACTTTCAACTCTAAAGAACAGCGGTCGCGTTCGTCTGAAAGTTTTACGACCCAGACTGAGCGTTGTTTAGAAATTTTCTTGGGTCATAGGTCGCTCGGAACGATAAAGTAAATCAACTGTTTACAGAGGACAGGTTTTGGAAAATTTTTTAAAGAAATTTTAGAGGCATTTGAAAAAAATGTTTAAAGAAATAATTTGAAATTTTTCTGCAGGAATATATTAATTATTAAAGCAGATTGGATTACTTTAGGTATAAACAGTTTCTTTATTTTTTAAATTAGGAACAGGTCAGGGTGACTTGAAATAAATTGATAATTAATGTTCTGTTTGATATTCCGTTACGATAAATAGTTGGAAATTATCGTGCTCCAGTCTTAGAATCGTTGTAATTCGAAAGTCATTTTGTTTTCTCTTAGATCTCGTAATTGGTGTTCTCTGGAGTAACTTTTTTAACCAAAAGAGAAATTTAGTGAATTAATATTTCGTATTGTTGTGAATGAATAGATCTTCAATAACCCTCCATTCTTGGAATACTTATTGTATCGTAGAATTGGTTGGTACAATTATATTTATATATAAACACTACGCTTTGTTGGAGTACGTCTATTGACGTTTCTTTTTTTCATATGCAGTTTCAAAAGAAATTCTACTTTCTTTTGAGCCTTTAGATCATAACAAATGGAACTACTTCTTTCATGATACAGTTAACTCGAAAACACAGAAATGTGACTACGATAATTGATACGGTTTCTAAAATTTAATTACTAATTACTAAAAAGAAAATACACAAATCAGCGTGCTGTATTTAAAAAGTAAAATGTCAACAGTTGCAACGTTAACGTTATTTTCTTCTAAGAGTAAAAATTAATTTCCTGGCAAGTGAAACTGACAGAAGGGCTGAGCAAAAAATCTGAGAATAAAGGACAAACTGACCCTACAACGTCCACCGTAAATCAATAGCGTCGTATAAAACGCGACAAAAGCAAAGATCTTCGGTTTGAAACGTACTTTGTCTGCTTTGAAACTTTTAAGATATTTTTTTTAATAAAAAAAAACTATAGTTAGCTTCCATCGGCAATATGATCTTTCACTAACCTTTATAAATAATACAATTAAACTTTATAAACAAATTATTTTATTTCAAGAAAAAAAATGCATCACTCATAGAATGACCTAATGTAAAAAATATTCAACTTGGTAATGTTTAAAGACATTTTTCGCAAAACTTATTTTTTGCACTCAGATTTTTTCTTCATCTAATNGTTAGCTTCCATCGGCAATATGATCTTTCACTAACCTTTATAAATAATTAATACAATTAAACTTTATAAACAAATTATTTTATTTCAAGAAAAAAAAATGCATCACTCATAGAATGACCTAATGTAAAAAATATTCAACTTGGTAATGTTTAAGGACATTTTTCGCAAAACTTATTTTTTGCACTCAGGTTTTTTCTTCATCTAATGGTATAATTTTTACCGGATTACGCACGAGCGTTTAAAAAAAAAAAAAAGAAAGAATAAATGCGGTTGGTACAAACAATGGTTCTAATATTCTTATCCATATTCAATGGCCATCGGACGCGATAATTATTTTTATCCAAGTTCACCCTGTCCGAGATATTTGCCCATTTCGCCGTCACTTTTACCGGTCCATTAAATTCTTTGGGCGTCCTCGCCGAGGCGAGCATACACCGACGACCATTTTGCATTCGACGCGCGCGAAGTGTGTTTACCCACACGTTCGAGACATCTTTGTCGATTCTAGCCAGACCTGAGCACGGGAATTGCCACTATTTTGGTCGATATCACTCCCAATAGTCGGGCAAATCACTCCGTTAACGCGACAAAGGAAATATCGCTGCTTGGCATCGATAACAGCTCGACTCGAAAAATTTTCAATTCTCTTTTATCAAATATCTTTTACGAAATTTACCAAAATCTACAATGATTAATAAAGCCTGTATTTAACCCTGCTACTATTTTCAGATCTTTCGACCCTCGTTTTCATTTTTTATTCGAATCTTCCGTGTTAAGACGAATATAAAGAATTTATTATTAATATTCGCATCCTTTCGTTTCAATTTGATATCGTGAATTTCGTTTCGCTTTGTTATCGAAAGGATAATTTAACTTTTAATAATTCATCTTTCATTAACATTTATCTTTCAATAATTTTTATCTTTTTTATCTTTGTTTTTCTTAAAAAACTTTTTTTTTTAAATTACACCATGATTGTATCGTAGATCGTAAGAAATCTGGAAGATCGTAACAGGATTCGTAACATTTTTTTTAAATATTATAATATCATAAAAAAATCTTTTCCTCTAAAACCTACATTTTTTAAGCTGTACAATTATCAATGCCAAGAAACAATTTAAGTACGTCAGACGCTTATGCGCATAAAGAATTAGTATCCGGATAGATCGGTACATTTTACGAATGGCAATGCGGTGTGAAAGTAGTATGAAGAAAAAAATGACATTATGTACTCATGACTCAACGGCACGTTCGGTTTCAGACACGTTCAGTTTTATCGGCAAACATTCAACACTGGAACTCGTCTAAATTCATTCGCCAAATCAGTTGGACGCTCTAGCGTCGAAAGCTTATTTCGGGGAGCTGCCGCGAAAAGAGGCTCGGATCGATGGCTCGCGGTGAGCGACACATTCGAAGGAGACGAATTAATTCGGTCCTTGGGATTAGCGATTAATCTCTCCGTAGGATTGCCTGCCAGAATGCAAATTAAGAAACATCTGCACCGTTCTCGCTATCCCTTGCGTCTCGAATACCTTTTCGTTTCGGATCGAGGAACAATGCGAGAGACATGCATTTCGTGTTAAAGAGGAGCTTGCGGGTTTTGGTTGTTCAACTGTAATTTAGGTTGTACTGTGTGTAACAAAAGATCTTAAACTCAGACTTTAATAATTTATCGTGGCGGAATGACACTGAACTATATACTACCCGAACGAACAATTGTGGGGTATATGGTAGTGAAACTTTGAACATATCAGTTGTTAGAAAATACCAATGTTTCTTAAAAAAATTTGAACTCGCTCGGAATATTTTTTGAACCAAAGTTCAGCAATTTTTATAAAAGAGTCATCGAAAAGCTAATAGCTCGATGGAAAAGTGTAGGACACTAAAGAGGTTGAATTAATAAAAATATACCATTTTGGGTATGTTTGGAATTATGGAATTTATCAACAAGACAAAAAAGTTCTGGAAAAAAAAATTGTTAGCACTATGCAATAGTTCCTTCCGTAACAAATAATTTTTACTCCGAAAATTTTTCCTTGCTTCTAATATTCTGGACATATTAAAAATGGTACTATTTATTAGTCCATTCTGGATATTGGAATAAATAAATGTATTTTTTTTTTTTTTATTAAATGTAGTCCTTTAAGACTTGTACAAAAAACGATATTACTTATAACTGAGCCCGATATAATGAGTGGTCGACAGGTGGTACGATATCAACTGGATCGAAAAGGGAAAAGCCAGAAGCGGATTTCATCGATTTCGGTACACTTTCCATGGAAACCTCTGCGAGAATACTTATGAAGCACTTTTTCCTACGCTTTTTCTCTTTCTTAATTTTTCTTTCTGTTTTATGCATGCAGGGTGCACGCGTATTGGGTTTCAACGCAACCATTGACTTTGTAATTGTTGAAAGCTGTTTCATCCAAGATATCGATGGAATGTGTTGTTTGAATTTTTTTTTTTAAACGGTTGTGAAAGTTTTAGATAGTTAGAAGATCGACTTTAGCGGTTTGTAAAATCGAGTTTGTTATTTTCTGGATATTTCAGACCGATGGACTGAATTTAGTAAAGTATGGAGACTACAGAAAATATCTTGGAAAGTTTTTAATTCCTAATTATTCCTCGACGCGATGAAAATTAATTGCAGCTTATGCTAGTGGAATTTCAGGAAAATGATCTATTCTCAGAATTGAAATTTGCAACAAATTTGACGGAAACAATGTTAATGCGGCGGCTGAAAAATTGATTTCTATTTTCCAGGGCTCTTGACGAATCATTGGTTTCGAACTTCTTATGCAAATCGCTTGGCACGCGTCTCAGTTTTTGATACGGATTGCTCAACGTTCCAAAACTCAAATGGCTTGGCATAGACAGATATTAGTGTAGTGATATCATGTTTGTAATCAATAATCCAATGTTTTCAATTCAAATATGTTTTAATTGCGATTATTAACCCTTAAGTTCATGATTTCTCCGAATTACCAATTTATGTACCAAAAAACCATAGAAAAATAAATTAGAGTGAATTTTGAAAGTTGAAATTTAAAATTTTAGCTCTATCTCACGATAGCTTTAGGAACTAAAATAAATTATTCAAACACTTATAACTAAACTGCGAATTTTCATGCAAATTCATATTTTTATGAATATAATCGTTAAAGAAATATAAGCTACGTAGATAAATGTTGTATCTACTAAAAATTGTAATAGATACCATATTATGTGTTTATTTATACATTTTTACAGATTATGTAGATTTTGTATATTTTCGTGCTTTCAATTTTTCTATAAACGCATAAAAATTCAAGTGCATTTCACGTAGAGTTCACATATTCTTCTACTAAAGAAATAATTCTTTGTTTCTTTGACACTTGCATAATTTACCATTTCAGTTTCCCGATGATAGAAGCGTCGCGTATTACAAATCACTCGGAGATGAATACATTCCGAACCTATTGTACCGAACGCATGGACCGCAAAACTTTAATGGTAATAATGGAGCCTAACGGTACGTGGACGTAGAAAACCGTACGATCATTCTTGGTGCACGCGCCTCGGCTAACCGATAAATCGCCTCAGATTGCGAAGAAGCGCGTAATAACATCGGTTACAGCGAAACTTCCGCTTCGTGTCGCGCGCACGTTCTGTAACTTTCGTTCTCGCGCGCGCCAGCGTGTGCAGTCGAGAGTAATCGCTTATTAAGGTCGACGCGGATTGCGTTAATCGCAAGAGCCATGCACTGGAAACGCCGGAAAAAGATTTGTGGTGTTGTTTCATCCCCGGGAAGATCGACCGGGAAAATAAATCGCCTCCTCTGACACGAGTGGCTAGTTTCTTTTCTGTGAAACTCACTATGCAAAAGCTTATCCGGATTGGAATATATATAGTAACCGGACTGCGGATTTTTATGCATTTATGAAAAATATACAAAAATACATAAAAGTACACAAAATGCACATAAGTAAAAATATTTAAATAAATCTAAAATATAGTTCTGATATCATTGATTGAATAAAACAATTGCCTGCATAGCTTATACTCTTTAATATAAAAAATATAAATTTACATAAAAATCAGCAATTTAATAGGAACGCTTTGGATCCTTTTCTTGTGACCCTGTGAGCGACATTTAATGTCAGATTAATCCAGATACACCTAAGAATAAAATAAATGCACCTAATCTTGGCTACCCAAATTCAAATTATTGTCGATCCAATTAGTCTCAGATGGAACAGAAATTATTTCATGTCTCGTGTGTGGTGAATTACAATTATTAAAATCTAGAAATTTTGACAAACGATCGGTAAAAGACAAGACACAGTCCCGAAGCTCGTAACTAGCATGGAAAAAGGAACAGGATGAATTGCATCGTTACCTTTTAATCAGTTCGTTCGCCGAAAGAAGACACAGTCTCAACTGTTCCGATCGCAAGAAAGTTTTCTCTTTTAGACCTTCTTAACACCGATACGGACTACTGAATCCCTCTCGCGAGGCAAGCTTGAGATGATGAGCGACAATAAGGAGCAAGCGAGAGGCCGAGATAAGAAAGTACATAAATTTGTGGTTTTCGACGCACCGATCCTTAGATGTCGAAGCCATCGCGCGTTTAAAGAGCACGGCAGTGGATATTGGATCGTAAAAGACGCGTTTCGTCCGGAATTGTTGCCATCGAATCGCAGTTGCAATGGTTAAACTTGGGAACAAATTTGATGGGGAGAGGTTAAGGAGAAATGTAACGATCGCTAAATGGCATCGCGTTAACGTTTGTGGTTCAGATGGTGTTTAGAATTTTTTCTCATTCTTTTCTTCACATTCTTTGCAATTAATTTGAATCCGCGATTAGACACGATCAACCACTACGGATAGAAATAGAAATAAATAGCAAATAACATAGAGAATCTACGAAAAATGGCGGTCTTCTTAATTCTTGCATGCATCGTGTTGCCATTTAGCAACGTACCTCTCCTTCCTAATGTACCAGACTAGAACCTGATATAACAAATCTAAAAATTTGCTTTTTTCGTGAAACGAGAGCACGCTTGACGTTCCGTGACGAAGATGAAACCCGTAGCAAGGTTAAAACAATACCTAGAAACCTAACCGAAATTAAATTGACGATGCTTATAACCAGCCAGTCTATGATCAGACGATGATTCTCAACAATAAAAGCGAAACACGTTATCAATACGATTGTATCGCTCTGGTCGAGCATAAATCCGCGAAGGGAGCGGGAGCTATTAATTTGGCGGGGCAAGGTTACTTTTTTCGGCCCCTGTCTGAAGGCTCGTGCTCACGATTTATCCGTCGTTCGATCGTCCCACACTGGACACATCGTCGAAGCACAATGTGCTTCTGTGTGTCGACCTTGCCCTTCTTTGCGATTCCCGTTCGACGAAACTGCACAGGACAGCTTGCAGCTTTCAGCGTACAGTTCCTGCACACGTTCCGTGCCAGACGACGTTATAATACGTGTAATGTCCACTTATATACGGTCACGTTGCTCGAAAAGCAAGAAAGAACGGACTGGAGGAGAGAAGTAAATTCGTAATTATCAAGATGGCGTGCGAGAGCTTCCGGCCAGTTGCCACTTAAGTTCCGCTTTTGAGGGTCGAAACTGGGATGAATGTTGGATAATACTGGATTAAAATATAAACAGACGAGATGGAAGAAGCACGATTGGGAAAAATGCTCCTTTTATTTACGAGCCTAAGTAAGAGACCGTTTATTTATAGGTCAAGGAAATAGAACTGTTTGAAGAAATAAATTGATACGGGATAAGCTTCTTTTTCGGCAGGGTTTCGTTGTTGAAAGTATATTGTGATGAAGTGGGTTTTACTGGTATTATTCGATATGTCGTTTGGAGACTGTCTTACGCAGAATTTTTGCTTCAATGTTTTATATACCGCATTGTCAATGTACCATCTTTCATAAAAATTTATGATAGCTAGCCTTGTATAGTGGTATGTGATTTGAAAGTTACGTATCGATGTATCTATATTTTTTTTATTTTATTTACTTATCGCTGTGCTGTTGAATTTTGTTATTATAGCACTGCATTGATACCAGACGGTCTGTTTATAAAAATTAATTATTCCAAAATCTTGAAATGAAAATGAGAGGAAACAAAATTCTAGTTACGGAGAGTTAAATATAAAATCGAACATAAATTGTTAAAGCGAATCTTAGAACTGTGGTTCGTGGAATGCAAAAGGTCGGGTTTACAAATTTATCTTATTTAAACGAAAGAATACGTTATGAGATTTTCTATCTTTCGTTGAACGTATTAAATCTTTCTAATATTCATCGATAAAATCAGTGTTACTCCTAATACATTAACTGCTGCGATCAATAAAGAAATACATCGAAAAAAAAATGTTTCCCCCACAAATTCACTCTACTTGTTTCAACATTTACTAAAAATAACGTCGAAGATTCTTCGTCGGTCCATGAACTTCGTTTTTTCTAAAACCTTGTGCTCGGAAAACCAATCTCTTCCTCCACTTTCGTTCCATCGTGTCTGAAACCGCAAATCACACCGTCGCGTCATTCCGTCCACTGTCTTTCATGTCAAACGACGTCCAGTTGCCATGCGTGGCACAAGTTCACGGCAAGGCAAAAGAAACCGAGGGCAAAGCACTTTCCTCCGCGACGATTTACCGGAGGTCGTGAGTTGCCTGCGTATCCGTCGAAGTCGGCCATCTGCTTTTTCCCGAGCGACGCCTCGTGCACTTTAAAATCTATCGAAAGCGGCGAGAAAGAGTGGCCGGCCGCTAATTCGAGCCGGTTTTTCACTTTTTCACTTTTCCACTCGAACACGGCCAGCTTCGAGCGCTTATCGTCCGAAAAGCGGTTCGCTGTACTTACTTAACGTGCTCTGTCGCACTCATCTCGACGTATCGACCGCAAAAGATTGGCTCCAATTGGAAATTTGCCGTGAATTTTCGCAATGGAAACAACAAGGATGATTTCATCTGTGATATTTTGTGAAATATCGCTTTGGATCAGAATATTTTGAATATTTGTGCGAGTAGGGTAAACGAGACGATTCGATCTCGCGTAGCTTATGTAATATCCATTTTTGGTAATATACTGAATATTCATGATTCACACATATTCACTTGAATTTATATAATACCGAAGTATTATATAGTTTTCTTATCGAAGAAAAAAATTACTGATTACAATTTCTCACATTGATTTAAAGATGTCTGAACCAATAATTTCTATGGTGATAAAGAATAAAAATTGAATAGCACAGTGTCAATAAAATAAAATAAAATCACAAAACATAGATACGATAAAAATATGTAACTTCTAAGTCACGTGGCGCTCTAAAAAATTAATATTAATCATACAAAAATATTTTTTGTTCTCCGTAATTCAGATGTCAATTAAATTCACGACCTACCAATCTTTCTTTCCATTTTCCCCAAAATCTAAAACGATGTTCACAATGCGTCGTCCATGACAGAAAATAATTTACATTAACGATCTACCGATCCTTAACTCGACCCGATCCTCACACCCCAACTTACCCTGACAAATTTTATAAAACATAAATACGAATAAAATTTAACCAAATCGAGTTGCTAAATTACTATAATACAAGAGTCGCTCCGTCTCAAGATTTCGTGCTAAGACCCTTTCACCGGAAAACTCTTCAATTACTTTTGGTCGGGCCAACATCTTCCCTCTGGTTTTTATTCCACTCGTATAGCCAACCGCGTCATCCACCACCCCAGTGATATATCCTAAATTATGCGTGCTCGCATTCATCTCACGTACATATGCATCCGGGACGGAGGCCGTTCAGCCCCGAAGAATATTCGTCTCGAGAACACCGTCGAGCGGATATCGAACCTGCTCGGGATCGAGCAGTCGATGATCGGTCGAGCGTTGAGCAAACGTATCACGCTCGAGCGATGATCGTCGAGCATGCTGAGACGCGAGACACGCTCGAGCGGATCATCGGTCCGATAATCATTGTTTTGTCAGCCATAGCGGGACGCTGTACCTGACAAAACGGATCCCGCAAATGTCTTCCAGAATCAAAGATTGGATTCTATGGAACGAATATTGAAAAAAAGAGAGTGTTTTCAAGGGAATGAAGTTGTTAGGAGGTAACATGCATTTTTGGAATCTTCGAGGTGTTTGAAAAATATAGAGGGAGTAAAATGAGAGTCCGAACGTAGGCTTTCGCTAAACCTTGACTCATTTGCTTTTCGTGCGTATTTTTTTTTTTTTTTTTTTATGATTGCTTAGAAGTTGCATGTGTATCTTATTTTTTGAATTTAATTTATTTATTATTGTACTACTTAATTTTGTTACCGTACCGTACAGTAATTGACACGAAGATTTAAAAAGTGGAAAATTCTAAATATAAGAATTATTTCGATCCTTTCATATTTCGCACAAAATATTTAAAAATGAGTATTCTAAAATCAGATACCGAGCAAACATCGTTCGAATTAAACATTAGGAACTTACGTGTTCGTGAATTATACCGCAAAGTTGATACGTTTGAAAAATATCTACCTATTCTATTAATAAGTAATTTTTACGATCAAATGTACCGATCAATTATAAACCAAAGAAATTAAATTGAACAATCCGTTAAAAACAAAGTACCGGATACTGTTACAATAAAGAATACAAGAGAGATTGGAAAATTCATGCAAGCAACAAGGTGCAAACACAGTTACCTCCGCGTCTAACGCAGCTGATTAACATACCGATCATGGATACATTGATCCCAACACAGTTATGAACCAATAACATCGTGTAGAACAGTGACTAATCACCAGCAATAAAATCTCCAACTTACACACGATTATTTCCCGACGTGCAACATATTAACCGCAGTTTTAACCAAGTTCTTGCTCAAACTCATAAAAGAACAGCGCAACGTGGCAATTTTTCGAAACGATTTATGGTCCGTTTCATAGACAGCTTCCTTGCAACAGTTCTAACAGCGTTTAAACGGAAACTCCGCAATCGATTCGATCGCTTATCGTGTTTTCACAGCCTTCCCGTCGCTGATTCTCGTTACTCACGAGGCAACGGCATCGATCGATCCAAGAAATCGAATTAATCCGTCAGCTGCGGATTATAGAGTTTCGTAATTCTATGTACCCGTTTATATTAAATTTCATAATTTCCCGGCTAAAATCGTTTAATCGTCGATAATGGATACAGTTTCGCGGTGTATCGGAGAAAGTCTCAGTGTCTATCAATTCCCGAAACCGTGTTAACCGTACGCGTTACACCGCCGTAAAGATTATCCATCGCGTTCAACGTTTATGGGATTTATAACGTTCCGATCGTAGCATGATCTACCGCGGGAGGATCGCCGACCGAGAAATCCAAATATTCGAGGTTTGACCGAATGACACGGAATCGTATCAACGTTGTCGAGAATGGTCAAGAGAATTCAAAAGTAAGTAGGTCCTGGGATCTCTGTTTGCTCATGAAAACTGTTCCCCTTTCTTTGTGCGGATTTTTATGGCGTAGAATGGTTGCAAACATTGGTGCAATGTCGGAATGCTTTCTATCCGTGTCTGGATAGAAAGATTGAATTATCGTGACGCAAACTGTCTCCGACAACTGTTTTCTACCGTAGAATCAAGCGTAGCATGGTTTTAAAATCATATGTTGATCAATTTGATCAATTTCTATGGTAAAATGATATCTACACACTGATTCGAAGTTGACCCTCTGTTACCGATATTTTTGGTTGCTTGTGAAAATAGAATTACGAGTGATTCTAGTTTTTTAATTAAATTTGGGAAAAAAAATCTGAATACTTAGAATTAGCAGATTTAAAAGACACAGCATCATTTTGACTTCGAATATTGAAGTTACCTTTTTTTTCAAGCTATGAATATGAGAAGATTTAATTGATTGATTAAAGGTAATAGAAAATAACAAAATTTAGATTTTAATTAAGATACCGTTTCCTATATACGGTACTGAACAAAATTGTAACAGGCTAGGTGAATCTGTCTAGTATTTTCTTGATTAATTCACAAATATTGGATTTTTCTCAATAGCTATTAAAATATATATTAATAATATCGCAGTTGTTACAGTTTTATCCTATATACTATACAAGTGGTTATAACATTTTCGAAAAGCCACAGAAAAAACACCTAAATGCGATTTAACAAAATTTGAATCAGAAATTAAATTTTGGTCAATGATTATTAATTAACGTTTCCTATTTTATAGGTCTCTGGAAAGTTATTAAAAAATTCTTACAGTAAAAGAACTCACGACATTAATCACTGAAATTTTACAAATTAGCATTTTTAAAAATAATGTACAATACTTTTTATCTAAGTAATGTGGTAAAGTATTTTACTAGGACATCGGGACAATAATGAAAATATTTCACGCTTACTATCGCGCAATTATCAAAAGAAACATGATAGATACGAGTACCTGAAGTTATATAAAATTGAAGGACCCAAAGCACAAGTGGGTCAAGTCCAAAATTTAATGCCGCCAAACGACATACTCCGTGAGGAATTAAGACCATAGACAACATTATGCACAAGGTGATTTCTGAAAGTGTGTCACACCCTAAATTAAGGGCGTACCTAGCGCTGATATCAATCGATTTTTTGTACCAACTCGTTCGAGTTGCTCTCTGTTAAAATTAAACGGTGTTCATGCTTTCTAATAATTTATAACGCCCAAGTGTGATCGTAGAATATAATCTAACAAATACTTCCACAGAATACAAACATTAAAAAAATGATTATCAAAAACCAAGGTTTATGAAAAACGAGATTAAAATATTAAATTATTTTACCAACACTATCGTCGGCTGTTCATAATTTTTTCATTTTTCTGTTTTTTTTTTTTATTTTAACAATACTAAATATAATTTCTCAGCTAGAAAATAATTTTCATAAGTTTTCCCACACAAAATAAATTTATAGTAACTTAGTTTCAATTAAAATCTTATAGCTCGAAATTTACCTAGTCACGTATGAAAAACTGGTCCCAAAGGTAACTGTAAACAGGTTTTCAACGCCAAAAAATAACAAAAAGTCATGCTCGTAGCATAGACCACGTATTCATACACCAAGCATTACCAGCATAAACTGCATGAATTTAAAGTGCACGTCAAAGACATTAGAAAGTTGTTAGCTCTCATTTTCTACCTTTACAATCTAAATGCTATCCAGAAAAATTTTATTTCGTGAAAAGTCTACTGTTCCAGAATATCAAAATCTCTTCACAAACTTCTGAAACATTTTCTAACCCTTTGCCGGTACAAAATAATTAATAACACAATACTGTATCATTTACTCTCTTTCTATTCTTACAACAAATCGAAATATAGATAACATTTCGTTATCGACATTTATCGATAATCTCGCTCCTAGATGTACTGTTAAACTGAACTGTACTGTTTAACGCTAAACCTACCAAAGCGGTCAAATGACCGTTTCGTAATTTCTTGTCCAAATTTTATAAATTATTAACGGTGCACTTTTGAATATTTTTTTGTGATTTTCCGTAAAATATATGGTCAAAGATTTGTTTCTGTAGCATTGTAGCATTTTTCCAAGTATCTATTATTGTAATTTCTTTGATACAAGCAGGTATAGTTTAATCCTCGGTAGGTTTAGTGTTAATGACAATCGTTGATTCTTGAGTAACGAATAACTGGAAATTATTTACGTTTCTATTGGTTATTCGATGGTTAAAAGGACCTGTACACTTCTTAAGAGACTCTGTACACAAGTTTACCCACCACCAGTCGCAATTTCCACGGCTGAGAAAATTGAATGCGTAACACGTGGACTTTCGCGTGGAATGCATCGGTTAAAGTGGCTCTTAACACAGTGCAGAACTGGTTACGCGTTGCAATTAATTCGCTGGCTAGTTCCGCCGGTTTTCGAGCGTTGCTCGACTCCGGAACGGCCATTAAGTCGTTGCTGATTCGATTATGCAATTAACGAGACCGGTGAAAAACCCTTTGGAAAGGCAGAAGAGTGCGGAATATTGTAATTATATTTAATCGGATCGAATGGAAATAAAACGGTGACTAAACGAAGCTGTGAACGATTGTTCACGGTCGATGATACTTTTTCATTCATGATTCGGTGCATTTAGCCATTTATGTAACGTTGTTTTACGATCGAGTGCCAACGAGTTATATAATTTTCGTTGGAAATGGCAACGCACTGTGTTTGCGATAGATTTTGCGGTAAATAAGAGTTGCAATTGAGAACGAAGTGACTGTTTCACGATTGGCAGCGTGATTGATGAGAAACCGTGTCTGCTATAAATGTTAATGGCACCTGTGACTGATGGAGAGGCTCGCACGATCTCAACATCGGTGATTTTTATTTATGGCGGATTTCATCTCGCGTATGTTATGGCGTCGTTACACGGTTATCGAGTGTTACTTTGAATCTTTTATAACGAAACAACTTTCGGTATTNTTTTCCTTTTTTTTTTTTTTTTTTTTTTTTTGTAATTGATTCATTCCGCGTTAAATTAATCGCTTTCGTACGCTTGGATTTTATTCAAATTCAAATATATTGTAATACGTAACAAAATAGGATAGGTTTAAGTCATCATTCAGCTGATTTCGAAATAATTTAAAAAAAGAACCACACTCTCAAAGTTGGCATTTCTCGTCGATTTTTAACTTCTATGAAAACTATCTTCATAGAAGAATTTTTTATCTCCGTACCGATTAAACTTATTTCCATCTTTTCTTACTTTAATCGTGCCCGAATGCTTTTACCACCGACTATAATAATGATAAATAAAAATGATTAATATTAATTAATCGTATCAATCCTAATGGCAATTTTTTAAAATTCCACGAAACTTGTATATGACCCGTCAAAATGGCGACGGTTATGAAACTCAGCCTAGAACTCTGGAACCTCGATACCGCGTACTTCCAAAGAATTAAAAAAAAAAAAAAATAGAAAAGATATTTACGAGAATCTCATACGAAATCTAGGCTTTTCACCGGACGGTTGAACGCGTTGCGTCCGCCATAGTGTTACACGTGATTTTCGTAACGTTCATAGCCGATCCGCGAGCGGATAATCGCCTCGGATTCCGGTGTTTCGTGCAGATACGAAGTAATCGTACCAGTTAACAAGTATTGCAACGTCTCTGCGGCCGAAGCAGCTAACTATACAAGAGGTCAGCGGTGGCACAGGTTCTATACTGCTGGTACCGTTTAATCTGTTTATTCGTCGCGCCGGTTAATCCCGAAGAGGCACACGGTGCAAAGGCACAATGTCGGAGAACGCGTCGGGTAAATTATTTACACGCGTATGCACGCGAATGGAGAAATTTATACGAGCAATGGTTACGCGGTAACTTCGAGTAGACGTAGGATTGATATTGATTACGAGAAATGGAAATATGTGGACAATTAGGGGCCTCGGTTGCGCGTGGGCAAGTGCGTGCGAAATTTGATCGATGAATCGCGTTTCTAAAAGGTGTTATTTTAGCGTTGCTCCAAGCGGATACGGTTTTGAGAAATTTTGAAACCTCAAATTTAATAAAAGCTGGACGAATTTTTGTAAAAAGAAAAAATAAAAATATCTTCGGGAACGTAATGATAAAATTACATAAAAAAAGCAAAAGATTGTTGAGAAAAAGGGATAAATTAATGAATATAATTTTTTTTTTAAAGTTCCACGTTGGAAAGAAACAAAAAATGAGGAAACTTTCTGGTTAATCAGTGCCTACTTTCAATTACAGAATATTATTTGTTTAATCCATTATTTTCTCCCTAAGAATCAGCCTTTGGAACGAGTACGGATTTAACATAATCGATTACGGTAATCCAGGTCACCAAACTGGAAGAAAAAATCCGAAAGCGAAGAGCAAAAATCGATTCACCTGCATTTGTACGGACATAATTAGAGTGAAATGGGGCGCGATTACATTCTGTTAATCGACGCCAAAAGAAGCGAGCCGGTCGATAGATCGTGTCGATCGACCGCGAGCCTGCAGCCGCCTTCGATTAGCTTTCGTTTCTTTCGCAAGGCTACGGAAGCGTTCTCACGATCTTGCGGCGATTTACGTTTCACGAACGCTATTTGGAGGTAATGGTTCAGCGTGTGCATAGAAAATTATTCTTATTTAAACTTTAAGGATATGGTTTAAGCGTTTGAAAATAGAAATACAGGTAATCCTATCGTACAACGCAAACGTTATGTTCCTAAAGAATGTTGTGTTACGAGTATTAGTCTTATACGAAACATCGAATTAGTACAGAAAAATTAGGATCTGAAAACTAAAAAAACTAAACTATTTTCTTTTCACATTCTTCTGCAATTAAATGAATTATAATACTAGATTGGTACGCATCTCTATCTTCCTTTATTTGCTCAAACAAAACTACAAATAGCTTCTTCAAAACTCTATATACTTAATTAAAATAATCTCCATACGATTCAATTAATTGTCCCAATTTCATAGAAATTAAAAAATTCTTGCAGGTAATTTATCAAATTTAAACTTCTTAATAAATCAATAAAATACAAGAAGCTGAAAACAAACAAATTAAAAAAAGAAACACAAACACCAAGCCATACTTCCACACAGTATCATCCCACCAAACCTACCAACCAAAATCTCCACAAGAACCGTCACAAAAAATCCCAACAAACCCCGACAAACTTCTCATCCACTCAAACCAAACTACCTCCCCTATGAATTACCAAAACACCTCTCAAAAGGTCCTGCAAAGAAAGAAGAAGAAAAAAACAGAAAAAAAAGAAAAANCAGCGTGTGCATAGAAAATTATTCTTATTTAAACTTTAAGGATATGGTTTAAGCGTTTGAAAATAGAAATACAGGTAATCCTATCGTACAACGCAAACGTTATGTTCCTAAAGAATGTTGTGTTAGGAGTATTAGTCTTATACGAAACATCGAATTAGTACAGAAAAATTAGGATCTGAAAACTAAAAAAACTAAACTATTTTCTTTTCACATTCTTCTGCAATTAAATGAATTATAATACTAGATTGGTACGCATCTCTATCTTCCTTTATTTGCTCAAACAAAACTACAAATAGCTTCTTCAAAACTCTATATACTTAATTAAAATAATCTCCATACGATTCAATTAATTGTCCCAATTTCATAGAAATTAAAAAATTCTTGCAGGTAATTTATCAAATTTAAACTTCTTAATAAATCAATAAAATACAAGAAGCTGAAAACAAACAAATTAAAAAAAGAAACACAAACACCAAGCCATACTTCCACACAGTATCATCCCACCAAACCTACCAACCAAAATCTCCACAAGAACCGTCACAAAAAATCCCAACAAACCCCGACAAACTTCTCATCCACTCAAACCAAACTACCTCCCCTATGAATTACCAAAACACCTCTCAAAAGGTCCTGCAAAGAAAGAAGAAGAAAAAAACAGAAAAAAAAGAAAAAAAGAAGAAAAAATACCCTCCTCCTCTTTAACAGAAAGACGTCATCTCACGAGCTGCTCGATTTGAAATTCAACCGACGTCTGCACGCTCGATCGCTCGCGGAATAAATATTCCTCTGGTCGTTCGGTTGCCCCTTTTCTCGCCAATGATCGCGGTTCACAGGCCACCGATAGCCCGGTAACCCGATTTTAGAGCTACCGTCGTCGTTTAACAGTCGAACACGCTCGACTCCGCGCGAAATTATTCCACGGATCGATGGAATCGGCCGATACCCCGTTCGAATAACAGGATGACGATTGAAGAAGGATTGTCTTACGTGCACGTACCGGCAGGAAACGTCCTCATAGTCGTCCTGGTCACATGGTCGCGGTTCTGGCTTCCTCTCTCGGCTGGATCTCGCGGTGTCAAGGTCGGACGCCGTGGATCACGCGCGATCCACGGGTTGAACGCACTCGATCCCTCTTCTCCGTCTGCCGAAGAGCACGCGCTACCTGCCGAGTCGACGGCCAGCCGTGCACTGGACCGGGTGTATTTACCTGTGCTCACCTGGCCGGCGTAAATCCGCTGCTCACGGCAGATGAGATGACCTGTTCCTTCCGGGTTCCTCGCGATAGACGCGGTAGTTCTTTCCTGGACAATAAGCCGACGGTTATTCGAGGTTTCTTTTAGGTTTCATCTAGGTTTCTTTTAACTTTCTTATTGTGGGACTGTTCTTTTTTATTTCTTTTTTTTTANAGAGTTAAATATAAAATCGAACATAAATTGTTAAAGCGAATCTTAGAACTGTGGTTCGTGGAATGAAAAAAAACTGATTTACAAACNGAAGTGTTAATTTTGTTAAGAAACATTTCTTAAGAGCTTCGTTCATAGCAACCCTGTTTTTGTGGAGAAAATAATTACAGGTTTTTGATTAATTGATTCAATTTTAATTTGTCACTGTGTTATTGTATTTTGATACTGTACCAGTCAAAGCAAGTAACTTATTTCTACCAATTATTTAGTTATTTCTAAGAATTTCTCGTGATCTGCGTCACATATTTTGAAACAATAAAAATGATATCAATAGTTCAAAGTTATCTCGAGATCGTAATTCAGATGCACTTGGTTGTATCTTAACATCCGCTACAAGCGCGATAGAGAAAAATATGTATTGAAAAAATGTTAAACATAAGACGAAAATGTTTTTTGTAGTAGTTTTATTTTCTACTATGAAACAGACCAGTAATATTTTTTTTTTTTCCTCCAACCCAACAATTTCAGTTGAACGTAGCTGATCGAACGTACCGCTGAACTACCCGATCCAATTTAAAACACCAATTCCAGCCACTAAAACGATTATTTACATTCCTTTTTACACGAGAGAAAATCTACGTTTCCCCTAACGTTCGCGTCACTAATTGCCAAGCTCAATCGTTTCCTGAACACCGATTAATAGAGTAATAGCAACATTTTGCTTAAATATCGCAACCAACGACGCTTTAACGATCGAGAACCAAAGGATAATGGATTGAACGAGGAACTGGATCGTTCTTAACCATTCTAGATCGCTGGACGCGTCTATCGAAACACTTTGGAAAGTATTTTTTGATCGTTTCTTTTCCGTTTTTCACCGACGCAGGTTGAGAAAAATGATTCTCGATTAGCAACAATGGCGGAACAGATACGATCGATACGTGTCGGAGGAATTACACGTAACGAAGTAATTTACTCCGCTGATAAATGGACGAATTAAAACGTTTCTTGTTACTTGGAGGCAACGCAGAAATTATTTAAAATGGACGAGTGAAAGCAAAACGTGTTTGTTCGGCTGCCGGACTTTTTTTTTTTTCCCAACCGGAAGAACTAAAAGTTGGGGAAAAAGTAAGGAAACGAATTGATTGGGTGTAAATTGTGAAGAAATTATTTTGGTAGATGTAGATGAAATGATTTTGTTGCAATGGTTCTTTGATGTCGAATGCTTTTTTTTTTTTTTTTTTTTTTTGTTACAGAGATTATTCGGTGAAATGAATTACGTTATATTGTTGGAATACTAATTTGAAAAGAAGAGTTTCTTATAGCAGGAGGAATTATGGAAGAAATATGCTCCATTAAGGCTGTTCTTCATATTTAAATAATATTTTATATTTCTTTATTCACGAAATGTGTTAGAATCTTTATATTTATTTATTTGCACAAAAAAGGTTGCATTATTCTGATAAGATTAAATTACTGACCAAATTCAAAGTCACTAATAACTTTGTAAGGTGCATGTGACCTGAAACGCTCAATAAAAAAAAAAAAAAAGAAATTCGTGTATTAACAAGACCTTTTTTTTGTTAAAAACTAGAAAATTTTTTAATAAAAAGGACACTCAATCGAGAAAACTCAAAAATGTCTCAAGGGCCGCAAAGGGAAAGGAAATGAAATATTTCCAAATATTTTTCCAGCAAGAAAATTATTAGAAACGAAGATCCATTCGCGAAACCAATAGCTCTCGTTTTTTATCGCTAAACGAACAATTCGGGCCACCTACTTCTTTCTCTTCCAATTTATTCCAAAATACTCTGATTTATTGGAGCCGCAAACGAGACGACGCGCATCGAATGGATTAACATTTCGGATCTTATAGCCCATTCTATCCGGCGTTGGCCTATACGCGGCATAACAATGCGAGTTTTGCGTGGAAATGAGGTTAAAGAAAGGGGAATGCAAGNAGAAAATAACAAAATTTAGATTTTAATTAAGATACCGTTTCCTATATACGGTACTGAACAAAATTGTAACAGGCTAGGTGAATCTGTCTAGTATTTTCTTGATTAATTCACAAATATTGGATTTTTCTCAATTNAAGGAAATGAAATATTTCCAAATATTTTTCCAGCAAGAAAATTATTAGAAACGAAGATCCATTCGCGAAACCAATAGCTCTCGTTTTTTATCGCTAAACGAACAATTCGGGCCACCTACTTCTTTCTCTTCCAATTTATTCCAAAATACTCTGATTTATTGGAGCCGCAAACGAGACGACGCGCATCGAATGGATTAACATTTCGGATCTTATAGCCCATTCTATCCGGCGTTGGCCTATACGCGGCATAACAATGCGAGTTTTGCGTGGAAATGAGGTTAAAGAAAGGGGAATGCAAGTCGAATACCGAAGGGAACATTGCCGCGTACAACTATTTTTTTTTTTTCTTTCTTTTCCTTCCGAAACGCATAAATTTCTTATTGTGCGCGTTTAGATGGAACGATATGGGTGTATAATCTTTGGTGAATTAAATTTTATTTGCTTATGAAACGGAAAAAAGACTGCACTTCATTATAGATTCTCAGCTTGTTCTAAAAACGAGCAACTAATAATTATTATAAATATATTATCTCGTTTCAGTGTTACCGTGAGACCCAATTTTACAGAAAGATTTTCAAACATATTTCGTTTCTTGTATTTCTAAAATATTTTTAGAAAAACATTTCTTGGAAGCAAAAATATCTATTAATGGTAGCCAGGATTGTTACAACATTTTATCAACCATGGTGGTTTATTAATCGTAGACAATTTTTAGAAAATAATTATTATAAAATAATAATGATGAATTAGAACTAATTCACAGGTATCGATTTAGGAAAATCCAAATTTCTCTGCTTGCACGCGAAATTTTAGTTAGTTTCAAGTTATTGGTTAATACTTATATTTCAATTTACGCTACTCTGGGGATCCGAAAATTTCGCGTGCAAGCAGAGAAATTTGGATTTTCCTAAATCGATACCTGTGAATTAGTTCTAATTCATTATTATTATTTTATAATAATTATTTTCTAAAAATTGTCTACGATTAATAAACCACCAGGGTTGTTTATACAACTGTATACAATTTTAAACTTGGTTTAAAAATTCCACCTCGTTCATGAGTTATAAACAATTGTTTAAATAAGCGCGATTGGACTAAGAAATAATCCACCATCCAGCGGCGAGAAGGTGAAACTAATCGTTAAAAATCAGCGTTCAGAAAAAATATCTCGCCGCTAGATGGTGGACCATTTCTTGGTCCGTGAACCGCGCTTATTTAAACAATTGCTTCGCAACCCCTATGCCGCGATTTTCTCGAGAACGATTAAATTTTTTAAGCACCAAATTAGTCAGAAATTCGATTCGATAGACGTAAGAGATCCCAAAGAACAAACTTTATATTTAAGTTTGAAAAGGAAATTTTTACCTGTAATCCATAACTAAATATTTTTGTTCTTGTATTGGCGTACAATTCCAATAGCTTTGTATGAAACTTAAATTAAAGTAGATGTCTATATACGTAGACCTATTTGTGTATTTTATTGTGTATTTTATTGTGTATTTTATCTAGTAAAAATAAATACGTATTATTGTAATTTATGTGTTTGTATTTTACTTGTAGCGTGTCTCGGAATTTTCGAAGAAACGTCGCTGTGCCTCGGAATTGTCGAAATAACATTGTGTGCCGTGGAAGATAAAAGGTTGCGGAGGAAATATATAACCATAGACAATCTACGATATAGACTCGTCGCTCAATACGTTTCTTTTTCTCCCACCAATCGGACGAGCCGTATAATTGAGTTGTTACTACACCACAGACGAGGTACAGAATAGACCTAACCTTCAATGATTTTTATTGTCCAGGATCTCGGATATTTTAGTGTCACTCACAATGTTACCGATTCAGCATGGAATGAGATTACAGCATTAATAGCGATTGGAATTAAAACTAAAGGTAGCTAGGAAGTTAAGTAAATTAAAATAGCCTGACGTACGCAGAGTGAGAAATTTAAGTAAAAATAGTTAAATATCTCTATTACTTATGGCTGTATAAAAAAACTTTGTGTCAAAGTTACATTATTTTGAAGCTTAGTTTTTTTATTAGATTGTAAAGTTATCAATGTTTTTTTATATGGAACTATGTATTTTTTCTATATTATAGAATCAACATTTTGGAATATTGGACACAAAGTCCCATAAGAGGTTAGATCTATGCTGTAGCTCATGTACATAGTATTAGCAGAAACCTGTATAGAAAATCTTGTAAGGCAACGTATCTAGTAGACGCTTAATCTGTGATATAACCTTGTTATTCTGCCGCTGAGTATAATCATTAACAAACCTTATTAGTATTTAATAACAGATCAAAATCATGTCAAGTTTGCTAGACCTCTGTGAGCAGTACTTTGGTGCTCGTGATTTCTATGAAGTTTTAAAAATACCAAGAACTGCAAATGATAAACAAGGTATGTAAGCATAATTTGTGTATACAAACTGTAACTTACAACATTTTCAATTGTAATTTAATTTGTCATGAAAAAGGAAAATTAACTTTATGCTCAAACATTAAAGCAGAAATTATTTCACTTTTTTTAGTGAAAAAGGCATATCATCAACTATCTCTGCTTGTACATCCTGATCGCGTGGAGGAAGATATCAAGGCAGAAGCAACAGAGAAATTTAAAGTTCTTGGACGAATTCATTCCATTCTCAGCGACGGTGAAAAACGCAAGATTTATGATCAGTCTGGTCAATATGACGAAGAAAGCGAGGAAGTTATGTCGAGGAATTGGGCCGACTATTGGAGGTCACTTTTTAAGAAAATCTCTGTCGAAGATATTAATAATTATGAAAAGAATTACAAAGGATCTGAAATAGAAATTAAAGACTTGAAGCGGGCGTATCTGGACAGTATGTAAATTTAAAAGCAACCATTGTAGTAGAGCGATTGAATTATCGAGATGTTGAATACACGAATGGAAATATTTTTGTATAGGTAAAGGAGATATGGATTATATCCTAGAAACTGTCCCCTTTACTAATTGTGATAATGAGCCAAGGTTACACAGTATTATCCAAGGACTGATTGAGAAGGGTGAAGTGCCGGAGTACAAAGCTTTTACTCAAGAAAATGAAAAAAAGAAGCAGCGCAGAAAGCGTAAGGTAAGTGAGAAACGAACAGAGTTAAGAATCTTATGTGAAAAATTAATTCTTACGATACTTTTTAGTATGTTTAATTTCCTTATTTTATATTTATGATACAATTAATTATATAGGAAAACTTCTGACAATTTTACTATACTTATAAGAATAAATCTAAAGGCTATGCAATATTAATAAAACCAGAATGTTATTAAACTGACTAAGAAACTTATTTAAATGAAAAAAAAAAAAAAGAAATTAGTCTTTTTTTAACACTAGAACTACCGATGATTAAAGTATACTTATTAGTATGACATGACTCAAAATGAAATGTATATGAAAAAATACATACCACAAGGGAGACAAACTTTTATTTATATTTTTAACATAAAATCACAGAAAATCCCTCAAAGGGTACCATAGTTAACTCATAAATTTCTGCCACACGCTTTGGTACTTCTAGTGTTAATATTTTTCTCCCATAATTTGCCAATGACTAGATTGTGGAATTTTATGCAAATTTATATTTTTAAAAAAGCAAAACTTGGATAGAAAACTATTTCACCTACCAGATATTATACAGAAATATTATAATGTTAATACTTTGTATCTTCTTTCATATTAAGTGTATTCTGTGCAATCATGCACCTTTAAATTTCCTTAATAAATGCATAAAAATCCGCAGTCTATCGATGACAAATGTACGTCGATTCAAGTGGCAACGCGCTCGTAAATTTGTGCGCGATCCACCACCCGTCTCTCCCTGATACCGCTATAGATCAGTGATCTGATGAACAAGTGAGCAGCGCGCTATTTTCAAGCTTTTCTATTTTTATCAATACATAGTTCTGCTTCATGATTGGAAGTAGCAGTAGGAGGTGGACAAGTACTATGACCAATTGGAGGGGGAATACTAGTAAATAAGTAAAGAGGGAACGCAAGAGAGGATTCAGTCTACAGAACAATTAGATCGGTTCTAGCATACCGCTAGAAGCTGCAGAATTTTCGGCTAAAATCCCTACCACAATGACCGCTAGCCATTAAGTCTCTTAAACGTATGCGTGAAAAATAATGATACACATTTTCTACCGCATAACAAACGTGATATTTTTTACAGTTTAACGTGATATTTTGTTTGTAAAACAATACAAACGATTAATAAAAAATGGGTGACATCGTTGGACTGTTTCTGTTCACCGTTTTGTGTGCAAGTGTCGGTGGAGTGCAAGGGGTGTGCAGGCATGTGAAGAACGACGACATGATAGAATACTCCTGCATCGGTGGTCAGCTCTCTGATTTAAATAATCTTCCTGAATCGACTGGAAAAATTCGAATAACCGACATGCCTGTTCAACGAATCACAGCTGACACTTTTTCAAGGTTTGGTTCAAATTTGTGGGTCCTAGGGTGCTCCCATTGTGGCATAATCGATATCGAACCGGACGCTTTTCAACGTTTGAACAACCTTCAACAATTAAGTTTAGACAACAACCACTTGGCTACCGTGAAGGAATCGTGGTTCAGAGGTTTGGAATTTTTGACGTACTTGGATCTCAACTACAACAACATAGAATCGATCGAGGATGGTTCGTTTAAAAATCTACCCGGCCTGGTCGACTTGAGATTGTCCGGTAATCGTCTACAATGTTTAAGCATTGCAGAAATGTCGAAGCTGAAGAACTTGAAGAGAATGTTTCTCACCGAGAACCCCCAGTTCGCGTGTCCCAACGCTGTCAGCACCTTCCTCGAGAACCAGGGGGTAAGTTTCGAAAAGGACCCAGAATGGAGCAAACTACCAGTCGACGTAATCCCAGCAGACATTCCATTGTATCACGATACCTACGACGAAGAAACAAGCACGGAGGAACAAACTACGCCTCTGCCTGCTTATCGTGAAAGATTACACCCAACACAAATGACCCAGCTTCCCACTGTGGCATCAACACCATCTTATGTTCCACCAAGGTTGTACACAACCGAAGAAGTGGTCTATCGTCCAGTTTACAGCACTCCATACTGGGGAACAACCGAGAGACCTTCAACGATCCGTTTTGAGGACAGATTAGCTGAGTCATATGACGTTACAAGAAGACCGTATATTCCTCCGGTCTATTCAATTGACTCGACAACGTATCCGCCACCTGAAACGACCCAGTACCCTAGCCAAGACATAACGACCTTGAGATCTTGGCCGAATTTCGTGGAATCAAGCAGCGCCTGGCCCGAATACCCGGTTTACCCGCCCCATAGGAACGAGGACAAACATTACACAGAAGCACCAGATTATTCAAGCCCGACTAACTCGTTCCCCTTGGCACCGGGCCCAGGTGACCATCACCAAAGACCACCTTACGTAGAAACTGATATGGAGCGTATCTCGGATCGCTACGAGACTAATTTGCCAGAGAGAAACACGGTTCCATCGAACGTGGAATATCCACCTAAAATAGAAAACAGACAGGAAGATTCATCGGTCCCGACTCATGTGGTCCGTCCTTTGCCACCAACAATGATCTACCCCATGGGTCCAGATAACACCTATCAGCCACCGTATTACGAGCACCCGGTCACTGTCCATTCGCCGTCGTTTGTGGATAATTTGCCTCGACAGGAGGAAGTGACTCCGGGAATCGTGCCAATTGAAACGACCACCGATAAGCCGTTGCCCAATTGTCCGACCAGGAATTTATCGTCATCAAGCCAGAGCTCCATTACGATGATCATCGTTTCCGTTTTCCTCTTGATCACGCGTCACGTCCTTGTGGAGGGATTTTAGCTAAAAGATTCGCTCTATCTTGCAACTTAACGTTTCACCTGCACGAATTCTCGGACGATGGACGATCTGTATCGAGGAGACTAATGTTATACGCGAAACCTGTGCGAGCATCTACGTTGGATATGAACAATAGGACCGAACGAACCCGTTTTACCCGCGTACTTTGGATCGAGTGACCGAATTGTGGCTAGTTTCATCGTTTTCTCTTTCTGGATCAATTCTGCAAGATTTTTGTTAACGTGATTGAGAGAACTTAGAAATCGATTGATTCTTCAGAAGCACCGCGGAGCCTGCAGAACCCACAGCGTACGTAGACCTTCAAACCAATCCGGTAACACCTTGCTGAATGGCATAACTTATAATGGTTCTGCTTAGTAGATCCGCATGCTTTAGAAACGCATCGTGAAAACGTGCATCATTGTTTGCCAAGGAGGAACACCAAATACGATTTCTGTTGCGGCGTGATGCTGAATATCAATTGAAACTGTAACAAGCGACGAGGGCCAATGCAATGTATCCGGTGTGCTAATGAAATAATTACTAATGTCGTCGTTCAATCTAATGTTGAGCGTTATGTAACGACCTTGACCGGTGCGTTTGATCGAGATGTACTGCGTTTCGTGTTTTGTAAGGGAGCTTGACGAGATCGTCCGTGAACGCGGAATCTGTTTCTGTTCCGAATCAGTTGTAACATTGCTTATAGGCTTGAATAGAATCGCTCGAAACATTGTTGGAGATGTGGATACTGTTGCGCTTTGAAGTCGCGTCATTCTTTAACGTATTTCGTTAGAATACCATTGTACCAGCATTAATCGAAGTTAGGTTCGGGATAGGTCAGTCTAATTAGCTCGTAGATCTCGGATGAAGAAACTTTGATCGACAATAATTTTTTTTCTCTCACGAGCAAACGAAATTCTGAGTATAGAAGGGTAGTCTTTTTCTTTCGCGTTCTATCAACTCCAACCGGGGTGCAACAGGTGCAACAGCTCTAGATATCAGGCAGACATTGGGTAGCTTTGCCGGAAGTCTCGAAGAGCATCGATTCAAGGGGTCCATTATGGACTATGTATATAAGTGTATCTCTCGATCTGAACACGTGTGCACAAGTGCATTTCAGATGCGTGGAATGATGATAAGTTTGTGAATGTTGAGAAAGCTGTTGGGAAACGCGAGTTAGTGCGTAATAGAAAATATAGTTAAATTTCCGGTTTTCTTTTTTTTTTTATTTATTTTTTCTTTTTATGCGTGGTTGTGTTACAATTTAATTTTTTTTTTGGTTCTGCGTAAAGATAGGTTGAATGTTTAATTTTTCTCTGGTAATTTTGGGTTTGATTTGTATGTTTTTTTTTTTTTTTGAGATTTTGAAAGGATATGAACTTGAATTTCGAACGAAAGGAATTAAAATCTTGCAATTTAATTTTCTGCTTTTTATAGCGATTTGTGAAAAGCACTTGCATTTTTATTTTGACGACTTACTTTCAATTTAGGGGTAGGTTGACATTCCATTAAGCTATCGATACAGAACGGACGTAAATTTATATATTTTACTCTTAAGGTTAGATAAACTATTCTTTAAATCGAATTAAACAATTTTTTGTCCTCGTTTTAGTATATATTTTTGCACTATGATTACTTGAAATATAAATTACCAAATATTTGTACAACCCTGAAAATATGTAGCAGAAATTACCTCAACACTTCAGGTCCACTGTGTTAGTCTAAAGCGCACGCTAGACGAAATGAAAGGAAATAAAAAAATATACGCTCAAATATAAAAATAAATAATAGATATAAATCTGAAGGCTTTAAGAAATGAAAATCCAAACTTAAATCTTTTATAATTTTTAAAGAACAATTTCCAAATACGCAAAAATACATGAGATTACAAATGATATTAAAAACTCTTGAACAGAACGATCATTTTTTAATAATTCGGACGAGAAACAGTCAGAAACTCGTAACGGAGTTAAGAAACTAATTTCGCAAGTTTTATCGCCAAAAATTGAAAAAGTAAGAAATAAACAAAAACCTAACTATCATCCAGCGATAAAAGATATATTATCGAAGTAATTCTTTTCTTTTTCGTCAAAAGTTACGCGTGTTCTTACAACAATCAATCACTCTCTTGTAAATAAGTCCAAAAACATATCTCACAGGAGTCGTGAATGAAAATTAAAAAGATAACGACATAAAATGAAAATTTTACACTCGTTAAATTAATACTAACGCGTTTATAAGCAAAGAAACAACGATCGTAATCTTGATGACCCTAGGTCATGATGTTTCTCGAGTTAATTCTCACGAAATTCCACAACGATGACTGACCGCGAAGGGAATTCGTTACGCAATTATTTCGTGATTCGAGTGATTTCGCTCCAGACGCTTTAAAACGAGGTAATTCAAAGTTCCGGAACCAAATCCCTCCGCGTTCGCGTCGATGCACGTGTCTGCACTATTATTAACATTTTTTTGTACAAATAGGTGTACGCCCGATTTTTTTTTTTTTTTACGCCAACTATCTTTACAAGATTTTTATTTAACGTTCTAACAAAAAATTTTATTCTCTCTTCGCACAGTTTATTTTTATAAAATAAGAAGTGCAAGTAAACTCAGAAAAATAATATTTTAACACGAATTTTCACATAAATTATTGTATTATTTTTACTGATTTTTTTAAGTTTCGATTTAATCTTCTATTCTTGTATAAATACGGTACCTTTTCTTACACGAATTTTCTTACCGATAAAAAATCAATAAAAAGACGAACACTTAAATCATTAAGTTCTTTTATCGATAATAAAAGAAGAAAAAGAAATGAAGTCGCTGCAACGTTGAAGCTTAAGATTCTTCGCATCGTTCATAAATAATAAAGTAATGTGCAGTAAGAAATTAATCCGATAAAATGAGTCTTTGTGCATCGATGATACGCAAGTGCATTGGAAAGAAAAAAAAAAAAGAAATGAGACAAATGAGCCCTTGTGATCATCTTCCTGATTAATTGAAGTATCATTGGCACGTCACGATCCGCACTTCGTTTCACGTCAGTAATAATAATAGTTCCTTCGGCGCTTGGCATTTGAATCATGCACCTCACTAGAATACTTAAGCTAGTATATCACAGAGTGTGTACTTAGTATCAATTTCAAAACTGCATCAGAAGAATTCAAAACATAGCGAGGAACAGCCTTCACTGAAGTAAGATCGCTTATGATCAAACCATTTCTTGGATAAACCTGAATTTTAAATGTAAATGTACGATTATATTAACTGATTAAAAAAATAAATAAATAAATAAATATTGATAGTTGCACGCTTTAAAATTGTATTTCTTAACCCTTTGAATGGCAAACCGATCTGAAAAATGTTAAATTTTTATCAATTTTACCATGAATGTATATTTTAAATACAAAGACTATTATTATCTAAATATTAAATATTTAGATTATCACCGCTTAAAATTGTAGAATATTTCAATTTCTAATTTTGTAATGTAAAGTAACGAGGAAAATAAGAAATTTTGTACATTTTACCTGGTAAGCCAAAATTTAACGAGGTCTATCGTTACACAACAGTCGTCTGGCTGGGTATTTTATTTATTTACACAAATGTTTGAAAATAACAATGATGTCAACGTAGCCAAAATAAATGTTTAGCGACCTACAGATTGTTTCAAAGTGAATCATACCTAGGTCAGACAAAGGGAATGTATAGTATTGTGCAAAATTCTAAACTGCTTATCCAAAGAGAATCTTTTATTTTGTTCTATTCTATTTTTCCAATTAATTCTTACACTCGTTTTAAACCTATATCTTAATCCACAGTTTTCCTCGGATCTATATCACCCGAAATAAAGTTTACTTTTACATAAATACTTTCATATATTCCTTTATCATATTTAATATACTTGATATTTGCGTTTTGTAATTTTGTAGGTCTAAAATATTTTTAAATGAAACAAATTTTTTTAACAACTATCGAAAAAAGTAAAAACGAAAGATATATGAAAAAAATACGAAATCGAAATGAAACAAACCTTTATCCGTACATTGTACAGAAAATCCTTAAAAATCTTTCAAAACGTGCCACAAATGTAAATTTATAATATTTTTATAAAAATATGCTTAACAGTTCATATGAGTTAAATAGCGCATAATAGTTAAATACTATTCCAGTTCTGTGATTAATTGTTCAATTCTAAATTAACCTGCGTTATTACGTATCATTGGTAAACATTTGATAAATAAACGAATCGTACAGGAGTCTGTCGATCGAAAGACGGAAACATTCTGTTGGCTTCCCTTCATCGATTTTCAAGTCGAATGTCATTCCAATAACCGGTACATTCAGAATTTCGCGAAGCATTGTGCAATAGCCTAACATTAGTCCGCCACTCGGTTGATAGTTGCCAGAAATTATAAATAACGGAATTTCCTCAGCGCCAAATTATGGAGTAGGTCACTGGGAATATGGAACATCATCGACAAGTGTGAAGAAGCAGGCACTTGCATCTGCTTCTGATGAAGGATGCGTGAGTCCACGCTTCAACACTTCTATGAACATCTGTATTTATAAGATTCGATCTTTTCTTGGTAAACAACAAATTATTCTCTGGGCTCTTTGGTATATTTTCGTACGTCCATTGAATCTACGATTCTACAATATGGCTTAGGTAAACTATTTTAATCGTGCTACAGTTCGTACGTGTTCCCCGATCTAACTGTGTGTTTTTAAAAAAAAATTCTTCATCTTGAAACAAATATAAAGTTGTTATTCGATACGCGTTAATTTTACGTCGAGCATTGTCTGAAAATTAGAAGAAGCTTTTAAAGAAATCGGAACACGTTGGCGGCTAAAGAATTTTGAGGAACGTAGCAGGGTTAACAAACTTCTTAAAATACTCCTACCTTGATCGACGCGGTACCTTGTCTTTCTGTTTTATTTTTTAAACGATAAATAGTATCTCTGTTTATGCGGTGTCAATTTTAAACGATGAGAATATAGATGGTGTTAACCCATTGATTCTAGATACTGATATTGAAAATAGATCTGACAATTCTTTTAGAAAAAGATGGCAATGACAATTCTTTCGAAAAAGATAGCAATGACAATTCTTTCAAAAAAAAATTTATAATTAAGATTCTTTTTTTTCGTATTCAAAGAATTTATTAAACTGTGATTAATTCTTAGAATCCTGAGCGAGATGATTTGGATTCTCCACGTTTTAATATTTAGTGCTAATTTGTTACTTTTTTTCTTCTTTTTTTTCTGAGTTCGTGATATGTTTATTCCTTATTATTAGCTCGTTTTGATATTAAAAAACACTTAATATCGTTACTAAAATTTGTGTTAGATCTCTTCAATATCTAAATCATAAGATATTTTTTTCAATCTTCCAATGACTACCTCAGTTTTCACTTCTAATTCTCGACACTGACTAAGATGGTTACCTCAGTTGCCACGTCTAATTCTTGACTCTGACTAAAATATTACTCAAACAGCTCTTTGATCGAATCACTGAAACATCACGCGTTTCTCGTGTCGAACTCGAATATCCACAAAATCCGCCCGTCAAACGTGCCTCGTAGGAAAATTTTTGCGAGCGCAGAAAATAGAAACGGAAGCGTTTCGCCTGGAATCGTTGAATCGAGGAACCGGAGCCTTTATTATCTTCCACTTTTGATGACCCCTCGTTAAAATTAACTTCTGTTCGCTGACGAGCAACCGAGTCGACTGGCAACCGATAATCTCGAGGATAGGCGTATGGCTAGTTTCGAAAATAGGGTTACGCGTGTCTGGAAGTGGTCGTAATTATTCACGTTAATTAACGTGCAGGAACAGACTGCACAGCCATTGATTTATCGATCTCTCGATCGTTCTGCTGCTGCTGGTTAATCGTGTTTCTTATTAATCTAGGTCAAGTGTGAGACGAGAAAACAGGATATTAATTAAAATCAGTGGAGTATCGATATTTTCACGAGACGATCGTCTAATTTTTATTAATAAATGCAGCATATTTTTTTTTCATCGAAGCTCAAAGCTTGAACTATAACTTGTCCGTAGCGTCTCTTTCTTTATAATAATATATTCAAAAGTCTTTTAACATTTTCAATTCTTCAAACATCACAGTACGTTTCACGTGTTTTAATTCTGTGTCTTTGAAGTAATAATGTATTTGAACAAAAAATATTCGTCATAGTTTTCATTATAATTATAGTTCGGAGTATTGCAAAGATTATTCAGTAATTTTGTGTAAAAAAATATATACAGGTATCTGTTTCTCTTGCGCTATGTAATTTTTTGAAATATCTAATTACAAAACAACTATTTCTGGCAGAAATGAATATATTTACCACGTTTAAGGTGTAAGGATACCGGAAATTCGTTAACGAAGCGCGAGTTAATGTCTGTCCTTATTTTTAGTGGGCCAAGGAAGCAGAGGAAGCCGAACGTCTAGACAAGATGCTGAAGATCGAAAACGAAGAAAACGCAGCTGCAAATAATTTGGCGTTGGCGATCCAGAGCCGCAACGAGGCCCGTGCAAGTCAGTCCAACAAATTCTTCGATTCACTGATCGACAAATACTCAAAGATGGCGGAGAAATCGACGAAGAAGAAGAGCTCGCCCGCGAGCGCGGCAAAAACCCCAAAGTCTACGAAAAAAACGAAGAAAAGGGCGTAGAAGAGTACAACTTCTACACGAATCTCCCTCCACGTTAGAATATTCGCGCGATTTTTGTAACTTAATTATTAATCATTAAAAGCGTACCGTGTTTCACTATACACCATTTTTTTACGAGAAAAAGAAAAGAGAAATGGTTGTAGTTAATTTTTCAAATTCGCAACGTGCACACCATCGACTTGAATCGTCTCACCGATTTGATGGATTAATTAATAAGCCTTTGTCATTACACGTAGGTATATTACGATCAAATATAAAATTTAAGTATACTGATTTTGTAACTTATTAAGAAAGGTATAAAACAGTTTGAACGATTGGTAATAAAGAAAAAAAAAAAAAAAAAAAAAAACCTTTAGTCACATCGATATTTAGTCAAACATACTTTTACGATCTATTGTAAATAAGAAACTTACAAATATTCGTTACAATTAATCCTGAAACAAAAATTGCTATTTTATCGATCGATAGTCGGAAGAAACAATTCTTACTCTACCACGGTAACACGTTCTACATTACCAATCAAATCTGTAGAAAGATTTGAAGATTCCTGTAATATCATGCCGCTGTGGTAAAACATTCTCAGTAGTTCTCATTCTTCGATCAACAATTCCTTATTAACTTAATCATTTCTTACAGTATTAATTGATAATATTACAAGTATACCAGAATCCAAGGAAAAATCAAAATTGCATTTAAGAAGTATTAACAGGACATTAGAAGAAGCTACGAAAGCAACGATAATTCAACAATTAATATTATTTATTTCAAAACCTGAATGAAAAGATTCGATATTACTGCTATAGATATCGAATCCTTCGACACTGGTCGTCAGTCGCTAACCGTTCGANAGCGTTCGCGAAAGAAAACTTAGAGCACAATGAGAATTGTACAGTGAGTCTTGGAACAATATTTTTCGAGGCCAGGTTTAAATAGCAATTAGATTAAACCTTTGATGTTGTTACTCAAAAGGGTAATCCGCCGTGGATGGCCGATTGTTTCCAGCGACATCGGTTCGATCGTAATGGAACTAAGCACGATGAAATTACAAAGCAAAACGAGAAGGTTGGCAGACCGATATCGGGCAAAAAATGCTACCGCAATGGTAAGCCAACGGAGCGTAAAATGAAACATTGTTCATGGTACCAATTTGCGGGGAATTAATTAAATACAAATTTAACACTTTCAGTGGTGCATAGAATCCGAGGTCTCGAGTGGAAGCCGAAAAACAGGTTAAGTGGTTACATTGTCTGTTGAATGGAACAGTATGTTGTTTTTTAAACTTACTTTGGATTCACGTTTCTTGTTACATATTCTTTTCTTCAATGGTACAATTACGGTTTGATGCTTGAACAAAAGTATACAATTCTTGGTAATATATATTTTGTTAAGTTAAAAGTGATATCTAATTGTTTTGTGGCATCAATTTCATGAGAGCTTTACAGATAGGTTATTAAACTGAAATTTGATGAAACGATAATATTCGTATCTGTTTTTAATTTTAATTCGTTTCATGAAAAGATACTCTGTGTAAAGAAAAGAGAATATAAGAGCGAGAAAGATGTGGTTTAAAAATTCAAATTGTTTTAGGTTATTAGTGATCTGTACATCTTAACGCTATAACTACCGATGATTAAATATATTTTTATTTATACCGAATGAATGAAGAATGAAAGGTATATAAGAAAATACGTAATGCAAGGAAGACAAATGTTTGTGCATATTTCTGACGAGAAATTGCGGAAAATCAGAAAAAAATGGATCGCAGTATACTTATAAAATTTCTATAAGAAATTACGAATTGATCATCGGACACTTTGGTAGTTCTAATGTTAAAGCTATTAGGCAGAGGAAAGGTGCGATAACGTTTATCGATGAATAATAGCAACAAAATAATGTCGCGATCGAACAAACCATCTTTGTCGCATAAAATTATATAATCAGTGAGCTATAAAGAATTCACGGTCGTAAACCATTGTGCGTATCTTACTCAACGTTTAACTCTCCCGTGATTCGCGCGTAGTTTCTTGTTTATGGATCGATAAATCTGACAAGGCAGAGAGGAACGGAGGAATAAATGAAATCTAACATCATTTCTGACGTTTAGTGAAGTCACGCATTACGAATTATCGGTTTAATTAATAACGTTTCTCTTTTTGTCAACCTTTTTATTAGATTTTAATCGATGCAATTAATCCAGTAAGAATTATTTATTTTTAACGGGACAATATTTGTCACATTATAACAAGAATACTAATATCGGTAGTAGACTAAAAATTATACCCAAAGAAATACATTTAAAAAATCCTATATTTTAAGTAATATTCCCACGAAAGTACAACAAAATCTAAAACAAATTTCACACACTAACGAGTATTGCAACGACAGTTTTAGCAATTCCCAGGCCCGACCGGAGAGGATCAGCGAGAAAAAAGGAGCATAGGGACACCGACTACAATGCTTAGGCCACGATCAGCGCGCCAATATTTTAAACGCGGCCCCTTAACTTCGCAGGTTCTTCTTTTCCCATATGCACTCCTAATCACGAGTCGCATCGGCAGATACAGCGTGTGCCACGATGCACCCCGTTAAATCTCGAGAGGGGATCAAGGGAGAGAGCGAGGGAGATTGAAAAACGGAGAAAGAAAGAGAAAAAGGGAGAGAAATAGAGAAAGAAAAGGAGAGAATCGAAGAGCCGGGGTTGCAGCGACGCGATAGAAGAAGAAACGACATGGTGGCTCGAGGAAGAACGCTGAAGCAAGGCAGGAGGAGGAGGAGGTGGTGGTCGTATCGGAGGAGGTGGAGGAGGAGGAGACGGTGGAGGAGCAGAACAGAAGGAGAAGGGGAGAGCGACATTCCAGAAGGCGGCGGCGGCGGTGGTTCTCGTGGGAAACCAAAGAGAGAGAGAGGAGAGAGATCTCGTCTCGAGGAGAGGTTGCGAGCCTTAAGGCACCGTTCTCATCTCCCGACAAGCGCGACAAGACCGCCACAGAGACTTCTGTCTCGGTTGCCGCCGACAATCGTTGTATTTATGATTTCATAGAGACACCTGGTTGTCTGGTAACCTGGTAAGTGAGAAAGTTCGATCTGCTTAAACGGAGAACCGAAAATGTTCACCGTGTATGTAATGAGTAAAACTTCTCGTTAGGTCGTTCGCATCGAAGGCTGATAAGGAAGTTGGAGGTAATAGAATTTCGAGCATTCGTCGAGGGAATTTATCGTTCCATTAACCGAAACGCCCTGTAGAGGAAATTGGATACAGCATTATTCAGTGTTTCAAGCCGCGCGAACATTTATGGGTACATTTGATATATTAGTAGCAACAAGCGATAGCTGTACCCTCGCATGCGTCGCGTTCTTTTGTTTACTCCGTGCCGGGATCGGCTACTGCGTTATTCTTCCTCGATAAAACGGCGGCAACGCAACGGGTTGGTCGATGTAACCTGATTCCCTGCTGTAGAATCAATAAGAGGTGATTACGATAAAGAGCCCGATCCTGTTCACTTCGCTTGCAAAAACGAATTGAATCGATCGGGGTCAGATTATGTGAACGGTGTTAGAGCAAGCCTAGGTGTATGAAATGATTTATTTGAAACGATAAATTGTATCGGGTTTTTTTTTCTGCGACACGATGTTGCAATAGGTTTAACTAGATTTCGATATGGTATAGACTGACCGAAGAATCTTTAACGAGATCTTACAGAGACTCTGTGAATGGGCCCTTAGGGTGAATCTTCACGAAGCGCGGGACAAGTGATTTCAAGCCAAACGAACACACGAGAAGAGGATGATGTTAAGCCCACGAAGTTTTGGATTATCGCGAATGATCGAAGCTCGCCTGTCCCCCCTCCGTGTAACTTTCCCACAGGATTCATTTCGGCAATGAATCAACGAAAAGAACGATATTCAATGAATCTACGTACATCTTCCCGTGCTTCGTTTCTATAATAATAGGATGCAGCGGAAAGAAGAATAGATTAGAAGAAAATTTTAGAAATTTTACATTTGATTCAAAGATGAAAGTGAAGATAATTATCCAGTGATAAACAGTAAGCCACGTTTAACCATAATCCGTTTAGCTAAACATTACGTTGCAACAATTAAAATAAAATTTACGAAACGTATCCGCGAAACTCAGTAATACAGCGAGAGTTGCAAGGTGTCCGGTTGTTAATGCGTTAATTAGCTGCTTAATGTGAGACTATATCGCAACAGGTAGCCGAGACATTTCAAATAACAGTCCCCTTATCTCACGCACGGTTGCTCGCCGCGCAATGACAGCAGCAATGACAACGGCTTGTCATCGTGACGGTCGGATGTTATATAGTGGCAATAAAGCAGCTCATTATTATTATTGCCATCGTAAGTCAAACTAGGCATCCGAACGCCGTGCTTTATAACACCATAATCGGTCAGCGTGCGCATCGGTATCGGCAACGACATGCACGCGCTTGATTACGCGAAAGGATAACGTCCAGCTAAACGGCGTTCAGAAATTCAACACCGATTCACTAGCGGGAATATCCATTTCTCTGACCGCTGACGATGCACTACCGTATCCCGAGCCTTGATCCTTTGCTCTTGGCGGGTGGCGATTGGACTGCTCGAGTTTCCGTTAAATCTTTGTCACCGAGAAATCATTAGCTAAAACTATTATTGTTAATGGCGTTATTGTGTAGGCGAATGGCCTTGATGTATAGAAAATTAAAAAATTCATTTTGGCCGCATTGATAAATGTAGGGTAGTTTATTTTTCAATAATTAATATGCTGGTTAATTTATAAAGACTAAAAGTAAGGAATATATTCTGGTGTCCTATTACACGTTACACAAATTTAACGTTCCAATTTAAAAACACTTCAAAAAACCCCATACCACGTTCAAGAACTAATTCTAAAAAACATTAACATTCCACGTTAACAAATTTCCAGAAAATTCTCCGATCCCGCTTCACCCAACTTCATCCAACATTCGCGGCATACTCTTCGTCAAGCCGAAGACACAAGCTTCGCCACGATGTCACCGGAACGGTTCGACGAAACAAAGGTGTGTCCTGGCCGTGCAATGAACATTTTTGACAAGGGTTACGGTGATACGTGCGCGTGCAGAGGAACACCCTGTATAAGGTAGGGCGCAGAGAAACGCCGGTCCGCGAGATGAGAAGAAGAAGGAGGGAAGAAGGTGGAGAGTTAATTGAATCCGAGCAGCGTATAAGTGGAATGGCCTATTCCTCCTTTGGTTCGCTCCTCTTATTCTTCTTTCTTCCCGCGTGCCTCTTCTCCTCCCATACCCTTCTTCTTCTACCGTGTCTCCCTTGCCTTGCCTCGCGCCGTCCTTCGTAGCTCCTTGTATCCCCTTCGAACGGGGTACCGAGGTGGATCGGTAGGTGGAAGGACGCCGGAGGACGGAGGGAGGAAGCATTCCTTTGTCTCTGCGCGCACGGACCTAGATCATATAGTATATAATGTGTATAATGTGCATAAGGATGTGCAACTATGTAAGGACAAACTTGGCGGCATTGCGCGTGCCTTAGCGAGTATTGGCAGCGATCAGAATCGCGGGGCCTATTGCGATCAGCCAACGAGGAATTTTTGGATTGGGTCAGGTTTTGGGATACGTTGGCTTTGCGTCGTCCAAGATTCATTTTGTGGGGCAAGTAACGGCGAGAATTCGCGTGCCAATTTATCTCAGTTTCCTTCTCTTTTTCTTTTCATCGTTGTGCTTGAGCAAACGATGAAAATGAAATGAAATTATTCCGTTTCAATGTAAAAATAATACACCTTGATTACCGCAATTCATTTAAATCGTTTAAATCATTTAAATACCTCGTTTAAAAATTTTATATCAAAAGTCGCCGACTTTCAATCATAAACATCTATACTACTAAACCAATTTTCTCTCTGTATTTCCAGTTGTCAATAGTCCCCACGATCTGGTTAGAAAAGTACACGCCAACGAACATAACGTAAGTCACGTTCACATCGTCGAAGAGCATGGTATCCGCGAACACCGGTTCGATCACAATACCACGCGGCACACGTGCACGTACGCTTTTAAAACATCCTACCACGGTAATTCCCACCGGGAAGGAAGAATCCAGAGGGNCTTGCCTCGCGCCGTCCTTCGTAGCTCCTTGTATCCCCTTCGAACGGGGTACCGAGGTGGATCGGTAGGTGGAAGGACGCCGGAGGACGGAGGGAGGAAGCATTCCTTTGTCTCTGCGCGCACGGACCTAGATCATATAGTATATAATGTGTATAATGTGCATAAGGATGTGCAACTATGTAAGGACAAACTTGGCGGCATTGCGCGTGCCTTAGCGAGTATTGGCAGCGATCAGAATCGCGGGGCCTATTGCGATCAGCCAACGAGGAATTTTTGGATTGGGTCAGGTTTTGGGATACGTTGGCTTTGCGTCGTCCAAGATTCATTTTGTGGGGCAAGTAACGGCGAGAATTCGCGTGCCAATTTATCTCAGTTTCCTTCTCTTTTTCTTTTCATCGTTGTGCTTGAGCAAACGATGAAAATGAAATGAAATTATTCCGTTTCAATGTAAAAATAATACACCTTGATTACCGCAATTCATTTAAATCGTTTAAATCATTTAAATACCTCGTTTAAAAATTTTATATCAAAAGTCGCCGACTTTCAACCATAAACATCTATACTACTAAACCAATTTTCTCTCTGTATTTCCAGTTGTCAATAGTCCCCACGATCTGGTTAGAAAAGTACACGCCAACGAACATAACGTAAGTCACGTTCACATCGTCGAAGAGCATGGTATCCGCGAACACCGGTTCGATCACAATACCACGCGGCACACGTGCACGTACGCTTTTAAAACATCCTACCACGGTAATTCCCACCGGGAAGGAAGAATCCAGAGGGAGTTCATACGCCTGGCGCGCGATAAGCTCCATCGCCAATCGTAGTCGGATGCATCCTTATGTTTCTACATATCCTTGAAAGATCAATCGATCGCCGTAATGCCGCGAGACTCGCGCCAGCTTCTTTATCGTCAAAAATGTGGCTGGTTTTCGCTGGACGTCGAGGATGATTTTTGTCGATGACAGTACTGGTGGCTTCTCACCGCGGGTGCTCTCCGGCACCCCTCGCACACGCACTCTGCGTATTTGCGTACCCCGAAATAGCCATACCCTCCTCCCTGCTCCGTCAGACGGTCCGAGGACGAGGATGAGGACGCTGAAGAGGAGGACCAGTGGCGGAACGGGGCGTGGGAGAGGGAACAGAGCGTGTATACCGCAAAACCAGTTCGCTGGTGAGTAAACAAAAAACGAGAAGAAGCCAACGCCGCGGCGCGGCCTCGTTGTCCGTTGCAAGGGGAAGAGAATCACTGCTTTATTGCTAATTCGAAGACATTCGCCCGGCAGAAATGAAATTTTATAGTCCGCCTGCGGAGCAGGAGGGGCACCCGCGTCACCGAACATACGTGGGAGCTGGTACAACGGGTGCCCGGCCCCCTGACTACGCTCCTGCCAGGACAAATGCCTCCGCTGCGTGGATCACTTCTTGGAGAGTCCCTTCGAATCTTGAAATAGGACTCGTCATCGTTCCCCACGCGCCTGCACCGATACAGGTGAACCTTTTTGGAAATCTAACGTTCGTTTGCGATACGTTGGAGATTATTGGGAGAATGGGATCACGTACAATGTGCACTGATGGATGGTTTACATAGAAATGGAAGATTGAAGAGGAGGGACAATTTTGAGGCAGATGGCGACAAATCTAATATTTGATCAAGTTTTAAGGGTCGATAAATGGGGTTTAAGATATTGTTAACGTCTAAACTTGATAGGAGTTTGTTTCCGAGTATCGTTGAATTTTATTTATTTGAACAGTTTGTAGGATAAAATGAGGTTCGTGTAATAGCTTTTTATTTTTCATATCATTCGTAATTCTTTATTTAAATATTAATTTCAATAATTAGAGTGTACATTTGTACATTTGTTAGAGCTCGGCAAAGTTTCGTTAAATTGGATACTAAAGTTTCGTTCCAATAAACGAAGTTCTACTTTACAGTTTAAATTAGCAGCTGAAAGTTCAACTCTTTTAGCGTTACACCGAATAATTTCTTTCTCTGTCCTATAAACATCTCATGAAACAATTTTCTTTTGTAGAATAGTTTTATTCCCAATCAACAAGATTGAAAGTATTCGACTTTTACAATTTTTAATTCAATCGCTAGAGGGTACTCGCTTGATACTGGAATCTAAGACGACCCGAAATCTCAGTACCATAAAGCGGTACCGAGACCGAAACTTGGAGGTCTTCGAATTACAAGAGAAAGGTTACTAAGAAATCTGACGATTATTTTCTCCGAAATCGTTCTCGGTTTCCAGCACGCTCTGGAGCGAGAAGGCCCAGCGGGTGGCTCGCGTCACGAGAATGCAGCTCGTAGCGGCGAAGCTCATTACGTTGGCGTGTGCGTAAGAACTTCGTACACGCGATGTAATCGCGTCGGTGAAACTGACGCGCCGAACCATACGCTGCACGGTTCATCAAATCAGTTAAGAAATCTNGTACGAATGCATGACAGACGTTCGACTGTTCGTATTGCCTGCAAATATCCGTCATTGTAAATTTCATTTTGTTATCGATATTCTTGAAATTGCTCCATCCTTTTTGAAAAACAACTTTTGCGACGCGAAGTTCAGAGAATCGAACAATTAGGTTGATGCGTATGAAACGTTTTTTCAAAACTTCACCTATTCTCTACGATCAACTAGTTTCTTCTACCAAATTTATAAAACTCGTCAATTTTAGAATTTTACAATTCCTTCGTTCCGAAGCAATTTATCAAANAAAAAAAAAACATTCGAATGAAACTCGTTAAACAGACTCAAATGAATTGACCAAAACACCTTTCAGAATATAAAAGGAAAAAAGATACCGCACACCGTCTCTGGTATCTATCTCGAAGCAAGGAACGGTGCTGGTTTAAATCGCGCAGGAAGATCGGCCAGAGATTACGTCGCGTACGGCAGCCGCTCAAGTGTCGCAGTTGCACGTCGTTAATGCGAGGCAGGTGCTAACGCGGAGAGAAAGAGACGACAGGGAGAAGGTGGCGGTGAAGGAGAAGAGAGAAGATGCGCCCGGATCCCGTCCTCCCCCTAATTGACAAATTGGAATCTTATTAGAAGCTCGTGATGCCGGAGGTACCCGAGGCAGGAGGAGCCTCGAGGCCTCCGTTGGCTGGTAAGAGAAAGACCAAACGGTGTAAAGGAGAGAAAGAAAGAGAGACAGGTAGCGAGAGTAGCCGTGAAAGACGAGGAGAGAACGAGGGGCATAATGCGTGGATGGCACGACACTAACAGGTTGTACGGCCCACGGTGGAACGGAGAGAAAAAGTACCTTACGCTCGGCCTGCCGGCCGGCAGGCGAATGCCACCCAGGAAGCGTTCGCGCGTGCGCGATCTGTGTGGCCTCGGCTGGATTCGACCACCGGGCCCAACCGAGGACGCACGAGCTGGCCCGACTTAACACGAGGATGCCCGAAGCCGACGTGTGCTGGCCCACCCGGTAGAGCGCGCGCGTGCCGCGTCCTGTGTGGTCTTACGCTCGCTTCTTCACTCTTCCTATTCTCCCTTACTGCTCTTCCCTCTGCGTTACACTCTCGCCGCGTCCTTTTTCTCGCTTCTCTCTCTCTCTCTCTCCTCCCTTCTCTCGACTCCGTTTCTTTCCATCTCGCGTTCCTTTTCTTTTTCTTCCTCCTCGCGTCGTTCCCTTTTTTTTTTTTTTTTTTCTTCTTTTGTTTCTCTCGTGCTTTTTTTTCTCTTTTTCTACGGATTCACCGCGTTTTTCTCGTTTTCTCGCTGCTCGCCCTCTTTCCTCTCTTTCCACCATGGAATTCTTGCTTGTTCCACTGCGAGAACTTCTTGCTCAACTTCGCTCTCCTTCCCAGCCGACTTCGCTGTTCGAGACACGGCTACGTGCACGTCTCTCCTTTCTCTCCCAGCGGACCGTGGGGTCTCCTCTACCTCCTCCACCCTTTGCGTCGCAGCTACACACGGTCCACGCTGTCTCTTGCCTCGGTCCGGGCCGCGAAGATGAGGTGGCCCCGAAGACGAACACCGGAGGAGGGTGGAGGTGCTGACAGTGGCGTAAGTAACGAAGGATCGTGTAGATCGCGCGATATTGCCGCCGACAGGACCGCGAAACGGAATTCTAATTAGGTGGCCTCCTCGTTACCCGGCCATGAAACGGGACGGCCAGCATGGGAATCTAAACGAGGGGGCAATTTGTACACGATCATCGAGTTATTGTATACTTTTCAATTGTGCATCGTCGAATAGGTGACGCTGAAAGGATTCATCGGTGTCTTCCGTCGGTGAAAGGAATTCGGTAGCCCTTTTGTTACTTTTCACGTTCGACTTCTTCAGTGGAAAAACATCGGGGACCAAAGTGATACACGTAAGAGCGACACTTGAAAGGGCCATGCGTCTCCATTATTTCTTATTCGTCGCGAGAAACAGTTCCCCGTGTCACGTTCACAAGGGCCACGTAGAATTTTATCTACGTCAGTGGGCAAAGAAAGGAGATGAGGTGGTAAGCCTACTCGACTCGTTCCACCTCTCCTTTTCCGCTTCTCGGTTTCCTTCGCACGGCTCGCCTCGACCACGTGCTAACTTACGAGCTACGATCTCTGTACCCTTCCACTTTTCTTTCCTCCTTCATCTTTCTTGTACCTATCTCTTCTCTCTGTTCGTTTTTCTCTTTCCTCCTTTACCGTGCACCTCCACCGTTCCCTCTTTCTCGGTTTTTTATCTCTGTTTGTCTTTTTCTGTCTCCTCTGTCTCTCCTTAGACCGATCCTCCGCTGTGCCGTCTCGCATTTTCGCTCCCCTCGGAGTTCTCGGATTATTAATCCAGCAACGGGAGAGGATCCGTGGCGTTCGCGGAGATTATGGGCCGAGAGCACGGCCAAGGTGCTGCTACGTTAACAAGCATCACTAGGCCGACGGGGAGAAGAGGCAGGGATCGTAAAACGTGATTCCGAGGATGAAAGATCGCGCTTCGTTCTCCTTTATCTACGCGATATCCTCAACTAAGTAGCGAAACGGGAGTATATGGAAGATTTTGGAGTAGCGAAATTCGCCCGTAGGCGTTCCGTCGAATCGTTTTAAGTTTGGGATGGCTCCTGAATTTTTCGCAGGATATTATTCCGATGCATATTACTTTAATGTTCTTTTTGGTTACTTTGTCCCGGTTATCATGGCTGCTTGTAAATTATTATTTTATGTTGAGGTTGGTAACGTATTCGAACGAAGGGTACACTTTCATAAAAATTTTAACGAGCGTGGTTAAAATTAAATATATTTTCTACGTGTGTTAGTGATATGAAGAGGTCGTTGAGTTTCATTTTTTTATAATTATAGGATTTAGAGATGGTGTTGTATGTCCATTCAATTATTGTCAATTAGCTCTTATTTATGACTTGCTAATATAATACGCTTTATAAAATTCAGAAAAATATGGATATTCTTTTTTTTCTTACGCTGGATTATTTTTTTACCGTATCGCTAAGAGATCTCGAGAGATCGCAAGAGACGTGTATAAAAATTTCCTAAAAATTATCGGCGATTCTTAAAGATGGAACGAGATAAAAATTATTTTAGAATTAATTTAAAGATTTGAAGTTTTATGCAATCGTAATTCGATTTAATTAAAACTCAGTATACCAATTTATTATTCCTGTTTCGTGTCACAACTTAACGGTAGACGATCTCTAATAACTATACTCTAATTTTGTCACGCATTCCTCCAATATACATCTTTTCAGGTTTCCCTATCATTTACACACTTGCACGCATACTCATTCCCTGTTGTTCACCTTTCACATTCCAGGTTTCACCTCTTTACCATCACAATATCGTTTTGAAGGAACCTGGAAATTTCGGAGCAAGCTCGTCCCAATATCCCGTTCTCCAGCCTGGCCTGTGGTATCCAAGATTCGTCTAACAAACCGAATCAACCGATCCCCTGCTTATGCACAAACCTCGACCGAGCCATGATCTATCATCGAAACACGCGAACAGATGCGTTCCCCGTGGCGATTCGCACGGTACGGCTGTTTATTCGTCTGGATCGTGAGGGCAGCGTGAGCGCGTGACGCGGATAAACTGTCAGGATGGGGCGCGATGATTGGCCCCGGCTCGTAAAGCGTATTTTCGCGTGTAAGATGTAAAGGGCGATGTTCTGTGTTCCTGAATCCGCTCGGCCAATTTCCCGCCTGGACGTGTTCGTGTGCGCGAGGAAGAAGCGAATACAGGTAAAGAATAGAAAGAGACGAGCGAAGTGGTGAGGAACGGAGAGAGAGAGAAGGAGAGTGAAAGAACGAAAAAGAGAGAGAAAGAGACGAGCAGGGTTCAAAGAGCCGACAGTGGTTAAAGAGCCTTCTTCCTCTCTCCACCTCGACACGCACAAGTACAAGGCGCAACCTTTCGAGCTACCCAGAAGAGTATCATCCTTCTACCTATCTCCCTCCTTTCGTCTCTCCGTCTTTCTCCCACGTCCCCCGTCTCTGTTCCTCTCGCCACCTCGGCTCTCCTCGTTCCTTACCCTGCTGGCAGAGCAAATTTATTTCACGTTCCTGCCTTTTCTGGACCTTTCACAATATTTGGCCGTGCTTTGGCATCCAGCACCAGTCGCGGTGGGCACTGGTCACCAGAAGATACGGCTTTGAGCCCTCGGTGATGGATGGTTCGCTCTCCGGTCCGCCACGAATCTCTGCTTCTACTCTCTGTCTATCTTTCTTCGACTCTTACCTTCACCGTCCTTTTTCTTCCTTACAGATCGTTCCTCTCGCTCGAACCGATGGCTCCTTGGATGGCTCTTCTTCCCTCTGTAGAGGATACTAGAACGCCGCTGATGGGTCCCAGGGCCGGTCAGTTCTAAGGTGTATACACGTGAAGTTCCTTGTCGAGATCGGTCGATCTACCTCACCTCGAGAGTTTCGGCTGTCCGAGTATCCATCCCGAACCTTCGACGTCCATCGCGTTCCTCAGGTTCGATCATTGTTCTTCGAGTTACTTGCCAGTTTATATACTCTTAACGGAGATCCATGCGCGTTTAGGCGCCGAGGAGTTTAGTGACCGTGCGCGAAGAGTCGATCGTTGTCGGAAAGAACCGTTTTAACGTATGGAAGGAGCAAATCGAGCTCGAACAGGATAGAAGAAAATGAATCGTCGAAGAATGGCCCCTCTGTTCGGCTATTGCAACAAGCCGTCCCTGGGTCCATGGACCCGCAGCCCCGGGACCGTTCCACCGAGTTCGTGCAGGTATATAAATTCTGGTGCTATTATTGGGGTTTGTGCCTTCTCACAGAGCCCTCTGGGGCCCGCAGCGGCCTCTTTGAGCTACTCTTTCTACCTCTGTCGTTTTCCGCTCCGTCTCGCTCTCGCCTCTCTCGTTTCTACTCTCTCTTTCCGCGCTCTCCCTCCTCCTCTCGCTGCCTTATCGTACCACTGCCTCCTTTTCCTCTGTCTTCATCCTCCTCCTCCGCTTCCACCTCCTTGGCTCACCCTTTAACTCGACCGCCCTACCCTTTTGCGTCCCATTCTCCACCTCGCTGCGGATCCTTACACCGCCCCTGACTTGTTTGTTTTCCCTCGCGTCGTCTTCCGTTTGCTAAACGCACCTTAAATTACGCGGCCGATGATAAATATTTGAGCCGTCCATTACGCGAAAGGGCCACTCCGGACCTCTGTCCGACCGGTGTTACCTCCTTCGACCCAAGCAGCTTCCTCTGTGTATCGTGTTACTTTGTAAAAGGGACACCCGGGCCCAGCGAGTTACGCCGCGATGGTGGCGTCACGCGGAATATCTTTCTTTTTATTTTCTTTTTTTGCGAAATAATCGAATTACGCGAATGATTTTCCTGACGGTAGGTTTATTTGTTTCTGACGTTCGCGCTGTTTCCAGGTTTCCAATATCGAGGAGTCTGGCGAGCTTTGTTTCAACCCTGCGCGGGCGCTTAAATATTTTTCGATCCGATCATGTTCCAACGTTCTTGAAAAATGTTCTAATTTTAAAACGAATGCGAGGAAGCTGTTATTCGATATTACGTTAACTCTTTCTTACTCCGTTTCTATATTTCGGAACAAAAATTGATGCAAATACCCGGGCGCCCGGATTGTCCAATAACCGTGAACATTGTGGTTGTCGACGTAAGAGTTAAAGATTTGCTATTCCCAAAATTGGGATATTTTTCTCATCAAACAGGATCATAACGAGACCGAATAAATGTAAAGATATTATACTTCGATGGAGAATCGGAATCTGTGTGGGCGAAATTAGGTGCATTTTGAGGAAACCATCAACGTTACCCACGTAACGACGTATCCCGCGAATTTCAAATCCAAACGCGCTGTTAGAGGCGCGGCAACATCGCGATGCTGTTACTCGCGCCTCGATACCGTACTTTTATTTCCGCCACCGCAGCCGCCACAAAAGTCAAAGTGCCTCGTAACAGGATTATGAAATGTTCCGGAGTAGCGTTCCACGGATGTTTACAGCTCGCGAATACTCGTTACTTTTTATTGCCGGCTGGTTTCAGCGATTCTGGCATCGGCAACGTTAACGAGCGACGTTTATGCTTTCATTCGGCCGTAATTCTACCCCCCTCGGCCACCCTTTTCGATTCGTGTATATACGAGTCGTAATGTAACTATTGTTTTTTCCGTAAACTCTCGTCATTCATGCCGAATCTTAAGGATCTTGTAGATTCTTCAACGTGAAAACGAGACTTCGCGTTCTATGGACTCTTGGTTGCGTTGTTCGTCGATGGGGTTTGTTTGGCGAACACCGTCTTTATCTACGCAGGTCGGACAGACCTAATCTGTGACTCGCTTGTCGCTTTGGCCTTGCTGTAAGGCTGTTCCAAGTATTGGTAATGTTGTTATTGGGTTCTTTCAGGTTGTTTCTTGGGTTCTATTCGGATGTTTCACTTTTTCCAAGTGTTGGTACACGCAGGTTCTCTTGCTCGAGTATTTGTGTTTTTAATCGTTTTTGGAAGCGAAGGGTGTTTGATCCTGGATTGTATCTATTTGACACATTTTTTTGATAAACGCAAGGAAGCAACAGGTACGCTTTGCATATTGTTTTATTATTTGTGAACGATGCGAGTCACCTTATGCATCGATATTTGTTATCGATTTCTTTTTTTTTCGTAACGGAATTTGCTAGTGTAATTATGTAATCGTTGAATTCATTTTTTTTTAGAATTGTTTCCACTTAACATCCTGGAATGAATTAAGATGGAAAATGTGAGAGACTGGTAGGTGTTAATCTAAGGAGTTGATGAATGAAAATCAATTTTACTTTGCAGCGTTAGAAACGTAATAAGATAGTGGATAATTGTATAAATCTTGGGATAATTATATCAATATTTATTGGAATATTTAAGTTGAAATAGGATAGGATCGTAGATAGGGTCTCGGTAATTCATTTAAGGGTTGAATAGGTATCGGTATAAATTAAGATTACTGGTGCTACTACTGTTACTGTTATTTGGTTCTTTTGAATGTTTCACTTTTCGAAAATATATATTTCGATAATTTGTGCAGGTTCCGTTGAACGAACATCTCTTTTCAAATTGCTTCGGAAGCGAAGTTTAAACAAGTATTACTATAAATTATTAAGTTGTATATAAAATGTCAGAGAGTACGTAAAAGTACGTAGGATAAAATCTTCCAATCGTTAAAAGTAATAGTAAACGGCATTTATTTGTTTTCAGCTATTTACGACTGCATCTAGGTTCTTTGAAATATTTTTTACAAACGTTACTATTTAATGCTTTCATTGATTAAATATTTTTTGGATGCTTTCATGTAAGTTTTAATAGACTGCGCGCAGTGGTTGAGAAATAAAGCAATGAATATTGCTTTTTTTTTCGCCGGCTCACGCAATATGGTGGAAATGCGAAGAATCTCTAGAATTCTATAGAAAGTCGGTGGAAATGTTAGAAATTTTGTCCGACATAGCTGCTAGTAATTAACTAAATCTTTCGTTGGCTCTAAAAGAACATGCGTTTCTGTATTCGAAATTTTTCTTAAGTCAATATCTGTTTCTTCGAATAATCGTGATTTTACCGTGCATAATTATACGTGACGTGTGTTCTCGAAATAATGTAATTCCTTTGAAGAAGTTGTTCGTCGTATTATGATAGGTGCTCGATGAATTCGAAGACGACTCTGCTCGCACAAAGAAAAAAAAAAAAAAAAAAAACTTTTTCGTCGATCGTCCGTGGAGTACGAATTATTATCGGAATTCCAAGGGCAAGTTTCGTTTATAACGTGTAAATTCAGATGTATGAATGATACATTGCTGTTGGAACCGCCTGGTGGTGCGGCCAGTTATTCACAAAAGATGTTTATTATCAGTAAACCGAACACTTTGGTAGGCCGTGCCTCGTCCGTCCCCTCCTCGACCTTCGTTAGACTTCGACTTTCATATCAGTTGGCTCATAGCTGTGGCTGGTGACGTTCCATCGTGTGCCCGTGGTTCGCGTTCCTCGTCTCAAAATTCTTCATCGGGAGTCGTTCGAGTGCGTTTATCGTGGCGATCGTATCAGGTACGAGCCGTTCCACGTTCAATTACCGGAGATTTGATAGATGGTCATTCGTAGTCGTCGAATTTCATTCATTACCCTGTTTCTTTATTTTTTTTTATTTTTTTGTTTTTTTTTTGTTTTTTTTTCTTTACTTCTTTAATCGAGGTAAGAAGAGTAATTGTCGGTAGCTTGGAAGAAATTGTAAAGTGTTGTAGGATTGAGGAAAATTGTGTACATATGGCGTCATGTTGTGTTTATACTACGCTATTTTGAAATATATACAGGAAGCTTTAATTAGTTGTTAGGATTCGGTGCCGACCGAAGGTTTGGAACCAGTTTTTGGTTTGTATTCGTATGGAACTCCATCATTTTTCCGTTAATTTAAAATGAATGTTGTGGACGTTTATTTGTCATTAGTGGAATTGTCCAATGCGTTTGATAAATCGTTATTAGATAGTTGTCATTGATAGGAAATTTCTGTGTTTCGTTAGATTTTTCGAGGAAAAGTTTCTTTAATTCTTCTATTATGTTCGTGGAAACTTGCGTTAGTTGTATGAGAATGATGAATGTATAGTTTTTTCACAAATTTAATAAAAAATTCATTCACGCGTTCCCAAATATGAATGAAAATGGGCAAAGTCGAGAAACCTGATTCGAATAGAATTCAGACACACCAGAATTCAATACGAAGGTTAAAGTAATATAATTCTAAGTTATTTTTTTTCCAATTTTTGCGTTGGAATAAATAAACTTTTCATCGATGGTGTATATGTACGTATAGCGTTATTCAAACTTAGATTTTCCATGTTCAACTGATTCGCTATTTTTGTCTTTTGATTTGAGTAAAAGTATAGCAATCATTTTTTTTTTTTTATTAATAATAATTCATGTTGCAGCGACTAAATGTATTATATATAATCACATTTAACTATTTTCTTTTTAATATTCCCATATAAAAAAACATTCAAAGAAATAGAACGATTAAGGAATTCTTTAAAAAAAAATGGAACTTATAACAAAAGAAAACAATTATTTTTCATTCAAATTTTTTTCAATACTTGCATACCTGATGTAATAAAAACACTATTCAATTAATCCTTTGATCTTTGACGCTATCACCTTAATTTATAAATAAATTTGAGCCACTTATTTACTTGCTTTTAATTATTTAAAGTTTGTAAAGGAATATAAATCTGTAATCCCAATCAAAGGTCAAGAGAATATTTTGTTCTTTGAAACAAGGTGACTCGAAGATAAAATTGAAGCATTTTTACTCTTCCGTGTTATCGATAACATCAAATTATCATAAGTTCTTACGTAGTCAAAGAATTTAATTTCAGCTTCTGAAAAAAGAAAATATTCGCTTCTTTTTTCTTATAAAATCCGTATCTTACAAAAGTAGAACAACGTAAGAAGTGTAGAGAAACAAAGATCAATGGAGAAAGTTCAAAGACTTCGTTGAATTTTGCCTTCTCCGATTGTTGAAACGTTATGCACCGGTACGACAGCAGGTATGCAAATTTTAGAAATACTTGAAAGAAAAGTTGGTCTTAAGAAAGTGTTACATTGTATGAGGTACGAATGCATGACAGACGTTCGACTGTTCGTATTGCCTGCAAATATCCGTCATTGTAAATTTCATTTTGTTATCGATATTCTTGAAATTGCTCCATCCTTTTTGAAAAACAACTTTTGCGACGCGAAGTTCAGAGAATCGAACAATTAGGTTGATGCGTATGAAACGTTTTTTCAAAACTTCACCTATTCTCTACGATCAACTAGTTTCTTCTACCAAATTTATAAATCTCGTCAATTTTAGGATTTTACAATTCCTTCGTTCCGAAGCAATTTATCAAAGTCAAACTTAGCAGAAACATTTCATATTCATCAACCTAATACATTTTCTTCAAATCAATGAAACTATGTATTATATTAATCAAATATTTTAAACATATTCCAAAAAAAAAAAAAAAAATTTGGTTCAATTTAAACCACCTGCAAGCACAAGAATCGTATCTACGTTTCCAAAGCTTCATCGTTTAACATTTCAAAAACTACCGGTTAAAAGAATCTAAAGATCATTAACGATCCTCAAAAATTCCAAATAAAGAAAAAAAAGAAATTTACGATTGTGTGCGGCTAATCTCTCGCGATTCGACGTGGAGCGGCTCGTGCAGCATTATCGGTGTCCACAAGCCGATAAACGTAGCGCCGGTTACATTCAAAGATCGATGATTCGCTTCACAGTGCTCCGATCGAATCGCTCGGTCGTACACCATCGTTCAACCTACTCCATCCACGATAACAATCCACAAACCTTACCGACGAAAACAAAAAAAAAGAAACAAAAAAAAAAGAAAACCATTTTACTCAACCGAAATCTGTATACTCCAGAACGGTGAACGTGACACGCGAGCCAAGTTCCTCACGGAAGATGGGCAAAGAGGGAAACGCGTCGCTCGTCGCGTTCGACGAATCGCATGGAACGAGAGGAATCGAGAGATGTTGCGTTTAATAAGATCCTTGGAGGCTGCCGACACGGCTAAGGAATGCGACAAAAGCGGTAATCGACGAGGGGCAGCGCGTCGCGAAGAAGAAGCGTGCAAGAGAGAGCGTCGCAGCGGCGAAAAATCGTAAAGAAGAACGAAACTTGACGGGTGCCGAAGTCAAGGTCAGCCCACCCTACGCCTCGACGCCTAAGGTACGCGCGCTCGCCCCGGGGGTAGAGAGACACGGTCATTGAGAATCTTCGCGCAACGCCGGTACTTTCTTGGAGCGTAAAGTCCCCTTGGTAAAGGCGCTCGGTGTGTCGAGCGCGGAGCAACGGGGAAACCTTTTCGAGGAGAGAAGGAGAGACGAGTAACAAGGTGGAACGTTGTTGCGACGACAACGACGACAACGACGACAACGAAAAGGACGAAGAAGAAGGATCAATCGAACCGGTGAGGTGGGGATCGGCGGACGCTCTAAAAGGAAGAGGGACAGGCTGGGGCAAAGAAGCCGAAGAAACGGAAAGATACGAAAGATAGGAAGGAGTAAGGGAGAAAGACAGAGAGGATAGGCCGCGATCAAAACCGAATCGAACGAGGAGAAAGCTAAAAAGATTCTCTTCCTCTCCCATTCTCGGCCACTACCTCTTTCTCCGTCTCTTACGGATCGGTCCGATCTTTGTCCAGCGTTGTGCACCTGTCCTCGTTTGCCTCGCGCACGCCCCGCCCCGACCAATGGAGTCTCGACGGGCCCGGTGACGTCAGTAACGCGTACCAGGAGGCCCTGCGTGGTGGGAGCAGGATCATCCACTACCACGTTCGGAGGCCGTGAGAGCCCCACGGGGGCCAGCAGCTACGCTGCAACCAGCGCCAGCGGCCCGGCTGGCCGTTGGCCACGTTGGTGGGGGCAGGAAGAGGGGCACCCTGGAACCGAGCAGGCCAAAGGAACAACGCAGGGTACCCACCGAAACCCATCCCGCATTTCCCACCACTGACTCGTCCGGAAAACGTGCGCCACAGAGCTTCCGGACTGGTGCTCGCATATCGAGTTCAGTCAAGTGAGTCAGGTCGATCGGGTGTAAGCATCTTCAACAATAGAGTAGAGATTCCCTGACGAGCATCGTTAAGGGTAAAAAAAAAAAAAAGAAAGAAAGGAAGTTGGACGATCCTGTCGGACCCGGTGCGCACGGTTCGATTTTTCGGAGAACGCGGTCCGGCGAATTTTTATTTGGAACGCATGAAGGGGAAGAGAGTGGTGTACCCGGTTGGTTCGTTACGCGGCACGCTGATGGTTCCCATCGGTCTCTAGCGTGCGATGAAAACTTGACAATTCGTGGAATACCTTCGATTCGGTATCGCGAGATCGTTCCACGCACCGCCCATCGTCGGTGCCGATCGGCGTAACATTTTCGTTGTATCGTATCGATAACGAACGTCAACGATACGCGAGCATCGGCGGAAGAAGGGATAAAAAGAGAAAGGGAAGCGGAACGGTGTAGAGAGAATCTCCCCTGGAGACTCTCGATTAGTGGCAAACGTTACCAGTGCCGGTTCATTATCGCGTCGGTCGATTAACGCATCGACCTCGACATCGTCCGACTCGATACCTCCGGATTAATTAGCTCTCGCGGGTGGTGATTAGACGCAGCTACGACGGTCGCAACGGTGATAAAGAGTGCGTGCAGGGGGGGTGTGTGATGCCCTGGTTATGGTTAAGCGTGAGTGAGGTCAGTGGCAAGAGGAGGAGGAGAAGGACCGGCAGCTCGTCGTACGCGTCGTCCTCGTCGTTCCCGTTGTTCTCGTCGTCGTTCTCTAGGTTGTCGTCGTTCTGTCAACCGTGGAGGAGGAGGATCGCAGGCGGCGGTGGTGGTGGCGAGGACTCGGTGGTAACGTCGACGTGCTCGACGACGACGTGCGCAGCAAGGTCCGCGAGGTGCACAAGGATCATCGGCGACCAGTGACCAAGCAGGGTCGTCCTCGAGGCAGAGCCACGTGATTATGGTGCACCATCATCATCGTCGTCGCGGCCTTCAGGCGAGCCATCACTGTGCGCTTAGGAGGCGAGGCACGACACCCTCGCTTCTCCAGGTGTTCCTGCTGATACTCGGTCTTTGGCTACCGGTGCTGGACAACGGTGGCCTCGTCCTGGCTTGTGGACCAGGCAGGGGCGGAGGACGACGTACGAATTACAGGAAACTTACACCGCTGGTGTTCAAGCAGCATGTGCCTAATGTCAGCGAGAACACGTTACCGGCGAGCGGGCTCAGCGAGGGCCGTGTGTCCAGGCACGATTCCAGGTTCCGGGATCTCGTGCCTAACTACAACGCCGACATCATCTTCAAGGATGAGGAGGGTACCGGAGCGGATCGGCTGATGACACAGGTGAACGAACGTTCAAACATTGATTAATTGCTTGTCTGTTATGTGTGTACTATGTTCCGAGCGCGATTACGCTACGTTATACGCTACCCTTTTAAGTCGAGTACACTGTTTGGTGTACCGTGTCTGGAACACCAAGTTCTCGTGACGTGATGGATAAACGCGTTCTCACGAGCCGATACTGATGGTCGATCGGTGTTGTCCATGGTAAGCTGCGGAGCTTAGGAAGCTTTCCCCACTTTGACACTGTTATACGGTTGGAATAGGAACAGTGTCGGATGACACGCGTTATCTCTGTGACAAATATCTAGTATCAGTGGATGTGATTGCTTTCAGCGAGGAAGCTAGAGGATTCGAGTATTCTGTTTGTAACGATTATTGTTTCCAACGAGAGCTACTGTAGCATTCTGTTTTTAATTTTTTCACACCGGTCACTGTGAAACTTGAAACTTAGAACCGAACCTTACTCTTGTTACTTACTCTATGATTGATACAAAAATATCAATCTGCTCCATCGTTAATATAACCGAAACATATCTTAAAATATTTTAAAATATCTTAAAATAATGGTAAAATAATAGTAACTCGTACTATTATGCATGAACGCACGATAATTAACTAATTCCCGTAATTCTCAGCTGCATAGACAGAGTCTGACATATCCCAATGGTTTTCTACTTGAACATTAAACCCTTAGATTTTTCGAGAGAAGAAAGAAATTAAATTTCTATCGCAATATAACATCTAAATAAACGAGCATCTTTCTAAAATTTTCGCAAGGTTCCTCAGACTCCGCGTCACCAGTTAAGGGTTGCAACCACTCCGTTCGTGGACAGCACCGTTTAAGCCATCTTTTTTATAATATCCTCGATTCCTCGGCGAAGAGAGACGTTTAAAATCCACCCAGTATAACTCGGTTTACTCTCTCTCTTCGTGGTTACCAAGAGAAACGAACCGCGAACCCTACGATAACTCGATAACCGTCCCGATGGATTCGTCATTTCTCGTCGAGGGTGTTTTCGCCGGAGTAGTCGCCGATAATGTGCGTCGTGTGTCAGGCCGCGATAAAGATTGTCGTCCTTGAAGGAGCCCGTCGGTGAATCATCGCACGGTCTGCAAGCTGTTTCAGCGTCGGTATCATTGGTCCCATCGATCTGTCGATTTCGAGTCGAGTTTCGACGCGAGTGGACTCGCGAGGAACGACGCGGCGATCTTTCGAGCGCGTAGCTCGACGTAGGAGTAGGGAACTCGTCTGGAGATTTCTAGAAAGAAGTGCAGTCAGTGACCTTTACGTCTCGATTCCGATAATAGTTGGCTGATTCACGCGGGAACGGTTTGTGTACGCGCGAGTAGGAATGGAGCGCGTTTCGCGTCAAGAGAATTTGATTATTCAACCGAATGATGAACGGCAGATTTGTTCAAGAACATTGGGGGAGTACAGTGATCCGAGAGAATGCAACAATGAATTTCAGGGGAAACACTTTGGTTTAGAAATCGAAGATCGTTGATCGGTTGCGTTTGTTTTATCGTTCGGAAGGTGTAGAAATTTTTTTAAACAAGGGTTGGTACACGATGATAAAAGGATGGTGTTGATTAATCGTTTGATACAGTTGTGTTATACGTTGGCTTTCTGTAATATTCGTTGGTAGAAAGTTATGAAAGTTAACGAGCCGATCAATTTGAAGTGGGTTTCGTAAGATTATTTATTAGGAAACAGATGTTTTGTAGAGTTGTTTACGTACAAATTCTGGTTATTTTTATGATAGAGAAAATACCACAGATTGTTCATATGGAGTATCGTTTTGTATTATTTTACAGATATTGGAACCGTGATTGCGTTTTATGATTCCAATGCACCACGATTAGATATCTAAACATTAATTTAAAAGGCAACACATGTTCTGATAATTAAAAAAATTGCCTTAAAAAGGAACGATAACGCAATAAACAGAAGTATTTGAAATTTTTACAACATACATTTAAGCCTTTCTGATTTACTGCTGCAAAAATATAATATGGTATATAAAAACGTATTCTTACAGCTTGTACATTATTTAATTACTTATTTGCTACCATACTATATTTTTGAATATCACGATTTACATTTCTTTTTTTTTTTTTTTTTTTTTAATCGTATAAAATATCGTTTATTCGATTATTGCTTTATTACTGTACAATGTTTCTAATCATAAGGGTCCACGATTCCCTTCTTTTTTTCAACGATACGTTACGACAGGATTTCATTGAAATTAGAATGTTAGAACGTGCACGGAATAGCAAGGATCCTCGATTCCTCGAGGAGATTGATTGCGTTTCTCGTTTAAAGTACAGGTTGACGGGCGCGTTAACTGCAGCAACGCGTGTTATTACTTCAACGCGTGTCACCGTGCTCCGCGGCCGTATGACAAATTAGCTACTGCACGTCGTTAAACGTCGGCAGGTGATTCACGCGAAACGCTATCCACCCGATAAGAGTCTCTTGATCGCTCGTGAATAAGTTTCACGTGCACAGGATCGATACTTGAAAATCGAATTACGTCGTAGGATTTCATGCGAACCTACCTGTAATTATAGACGCGCTATTCAATCTGGTTTTGTTCGATCACAATTTTTGCGTCCATCTCTCGACTGTTTATTAAACTTTGCAATTTCTATTTGCAGCACAAAGCAGCCTGGCAAGTGTTCTTGCATTAAAATATTCGATACTTTAAGTTAGGGTATTAAAGGATCTCCTGCAATTGAATTCTTCTTCAATTTTTATGAATTTTTACTTTTAGTTGGAATACTGAAAGTTATTCTGCAATTTAATACTTTTTTAATTGTTTGAGTCTTCCAGTTGGAATATTAAAGGATTTCTTTCAATTTCGTATCTTTTCTATTGTCTGTGTCTTCTTTTCCAATTAAAATACTGCAGGACCTCCTCTAATTTATTTCCTTTCCAATTTCCCGAGTCTCTCAGTTAGAACACTGAATAGTTTCTCCTTCAATTTAATAGTTTTCTCAATTTTTTAGTCTCTAGAATACTAAAGAATTTTCTTCCAATTCAGTACTTCTTCAATTTTCTAAGTCCTCGCCTTAAATCCAAAAAAATAGCTCTAAAATCTTCTCCACGACGAATCAACAAATTAAAAAATCCCTCAGCTTAGAAACACACCAGCTCCAATTTTCCAACTCACAATACCTCCTTTCTCTCTATAATCTCCACACCCAACAAACCAGAAGTTTGAAGAACGAAAAAGGAAGCGAAAACAAGTGATCCACGGTTGTCGTCACTTGCGCCGCTCTCTGCGATCATTCGAATGTTTATTCCCTGTCCATAGTGCTTCCATTAGTGCTTTATTCATGCAGTTTTTATCGGTGTTTGCCTTCCACTTGGCGCCCCCGCGAAGCGTGAAACGATTCTCCTAACTCCGGGCCCGTTGTATTCCAATTTGTAAGTCCCACGTTTCGTGGCGCGGCGAACAAAAGGGCGGCGCGGCGCCGGTTTCCGCTCGTAAACCATCCCCGTCGTTCGAGCGTCGTCGCAGGGCTGCGTGTTTCGCGTGTTTACCCGCGTTTCTTCGCAAAATTCCTGGTCCCCTGGTTTTATCGATACGATGAACGTTGAACCGGCGCCGAATCTATCGTTCGCCGCGACTACCGATTTCACTCATTCAAATATTTGTTTCAAGCCCGTCATAGTTGTGGATATAGGTCGTCGTTGGAAAATAAACGTCGTTGCGGATATCGGACGTGGCAAATTTTATTTGAGATGAAGATAAAAAAGAGAAAAAAAAAAATTTTACTGTTACTATTTAAATTTTACTATTTTACTGTGGCACATCTTAGAAAATTTTCTGTGATTTTTTGTTTGAAATATACATAAATATTTGTTTATCGTGTATTATGTATTTTTTTTATGTACCGTATATTTTTCTTTTTTTTTCTTTGTCTATCCGGAAGGAGTAATTTAATCGCTGGTAGTTCTAGCGTTAAATAAAATGACGGATTAGTTATTCGTTATCTTTGAATAGTATCTGTGTTGGGAAATTTGTGTATTTGAGATTGTCTAAGAAGGTATTAGAATTATTAATTACTGAAAGGAAATAGAAACTTTTAATAAGAGTAGATTTGATACGTAATATTTTACGATTTTTTTACCATGTACCTCGTAATTCAACACTCTTTTCTGCGCCTACGTAAGTTACATAAACAGCATTTAGAAATTTGTAACATATCTTATTCATGTGAATGAAATTGTATCCAATCTTTGATTTACTGGGCTTGTCAACTATATTCCAGTTAGACGAACGCTTGTGAATAAATAGGGAGTTAGAACTAGAAATATGTTGACAGCAGTTCAGACGATAGAATAGGAAGTAATAAATTATCGACTGAATAACTTAAAACATGAATAATATCGAGCAGCAGGTAGTTTTATAACATTCGTATAGTTTAAAAAATATACATGNAAGCGGTACGCAAATTTTGCTCGACTTTCCATTAGACCGCGTTCTACGATACGAATTCAAAAACATTGAAAAAGTATCGCACAATTTAAGAAGAAAATTGTGAAAGCCTGCAAAGGAAACGTCGTATCTAACATGTTTTAAAAAAACCAGTTGAATCGGATCGGAATAAGAATTCAGTTAATGAAAGAAAGATTTTTGTATTCAAAACAGTATTTTGTTATCAATGCTCAGATCAAATAGCTATTGATTAATTTATAATAAAAGGTTGGCTTTCTAAATTTTTACTATTCATTTTTCGCTATCGAACAACGAACAATCCGATTCGCCTCGAGTTACCTTACTGTTCTTTTTAAATCGATGCTGTTAATTCTCAGAAACCAGCGACGTCTAAACACCGTTCGAAAAACCGTTTTAAAAACAGACGTTTAACGTGTTAACATTAAACGCTCGATCAACATTACGGTCACCTTTAGAGATTAAATATGAAAACAACATTAAATATAACTCTTTGCACTTTGCTCATCCGTTTCGACAACTCGAACATACTATCGACGCAACATTGGTCGTCGTTTTGTCGCCGTTCTTCTGCCCAAAGTCGAGGCTTCTTCTTTCAATTGTCGAGAAACGAAGTGTGCGAGGGTAACGAGAAACGCGGTAAGAACAGGACGCAAGAAACGAACGGGAGGAAACAGGGGAGGCCAGCAATTTGCTGGCAGTTCTCGTTCCCTCTTTTCGTCCTCTTCTTCGTCATGCTTGTCCTCGTGATCGCGGCACTAGGAGCGCCGGTCGCGCGGAATAAATAGGGGAAAAAGCTCGTACCGCGCGCCGGCTCTAAGTGATTGTGGGTAGGTTTATGGTGGCCATAACCGGTGTTTGGTTTGGCGCGTTAAAGCTCCCCCAATTACGGCAAATAAACCTAATGGTCGTGCTACTCGTTCTTCTCTTCTCTTCTCTTTCTCTCCCTGTCTTTCTTTCCCAACTCTTTCGTTCTGTTTCAAGCATTCCTCGATTCGTTGATATCGATCGGTCTGCCGTCGAAATCGATCTTCCCAGCGCTCGAGAACACGGTTTCGATCAACTTTTAACACGAGGAGGCTCGCAGTGATAAATGAAACGATCCTGCGGACGATCGATCGAAATTCAATATACAGAGGGCATCGTTTGTCAATTGTGCAGGTTCACTGTTCTAATGTGACGAGTTAATTGTTCGTATCGATCGCATCGATGCGTTGTAATTGAGATCTATTTTATTCGATAACGTTAAAGCGTTTGCAGGAGTTGAATAGGTAGTTGCGGCGTATCGTGGGTGATTTTAATTAATTTGGAGTGTGATTTATTAGTAATAAATTCGCAATGGTGCATTTTTAGAATTTTTTTTTTATCATTTTCTGTAATAATAAATAGAGATTTATTTTCCTTACTTCTTATATATTTTTTTTCAATTCTTTGATAGAAATAGGTATACTTCGAATGAATAGGTATACCGATTCTTTAAAAAAAAAAAGAAGTAAGCAATCACTCCGTAACTTACCTCGTGTTGAAGTGATAGTTCGTTCTTTATGAAGAGAATTTTTTTTTAAACAATTCGATATTTTTTGTATCGTTGTGTTCCACAAAAAATTGATAAAAATAGTTATAGGTTTATGTCGTATTATTTCTAAATAATCGCTGGTACCATTCGGTACTCAATTTCTCAACGCACAACTTTTACCTTGCAACGCATTGTGCTTCACAGCCGTAACTTTATCCTTCGATAATCGACACGATCGGAACGAGATAAGAAAATACAGCACGTGAACGCAAATCATAACTGCGGCCTACCTTTCCCAAATAACTATTGGTACTAAATTTATCAAGGCTCAAGCATCGAAGTGTATATCAAACACATTATTCTAATAAGAGCAAAGGTTTCATAACAAGAGCTTCAGGTTTATCCAGATATCTCCGATCAGCTAAAAATTCTAGAACCACAATTTTTAAACAGCATCCGCCATATATTATACTTTACTGGCCGTAACCGTGTCCCTTGATAATCGACACGATTTCAAACAGATAAGCAATAGTAAATTAGAGCGCCATTGTGATTGCAATTGTGACCATTCGCAGCGATTTGCATGTGTCATATTGTTTCCAATAATTTTCAATCATTATTGATCGTTAATTTGTCAAGCTGACCGAAGTATCTATTCTGAACGTTGATAAATGGAACCTTTCGGTCGAGTTATTGTTACGGACCCTGAAATTTGTTAACAAAGCTTCTAAGAGATCCTTAAACTTTCGCAATTCTAAAACTGTATCCGTCTATGATCGTTTCATAATCGATAGAATCGCGAGATAAGGAACGGAACGCGACGTCGAGCCATCAAAGCGAGAAACCCTAATCAATCGTAATTTTTTTTTCTCCGATAAGCAGACAAAATTCGAGCTACAGAGGGTTAAAAAGAAAAAAAAAAAGATTGCACAACTCGTGCAATTCTAAAATAGCGCTTTATCTCGCAATGTACCATATTTCACCAGTCATAATCCTACCCCTTGATAATCGACACGATCGCGAGATAAGGAACAGCACACGAGAGCAAAACGTGGCTGCAGCGTGTCGAAGTGACTTGCAACGGGTGTCCGATGACGAGCAATGACCAACCAGGTAACCCGATAGGCGCACGTGGCGCCACGTGATACGTTTCCGACCCTGTGGAGCTAGCTGGCGATCGCACCACGTCGTCGACAACGTTATCGTCCTCGTCGAAGGATCGAGAAATAGTAGAGGCAAAGTCAAGGTTAGCGTCGACCAAGGAATCCGTGGCTCCTTCATTTTATGCTCGTCAGAAACTTAAAATTGGAGACTTCAGGAGATGAATGAGTTGGATAACGTTTTGTGAAAATTAAATTTTAGGGAATAAAGGTGGTACATGGTCTTGTTTCGCGTAGTAACACGCATTTGCAGGCAGTAGATGAATTTAATTCCTTAATAAAAGGATATAATTAAGGTAATTTTATTAGGCGAACAGGTGTTGGAATTACAATGTGGACAAAAATAATTCATAGATCAATACCTAAGACGATGAAAGATTTTTGCTTGTTTAAACGATTACCACTTGTTGCTCGACCACTGTGTTATTAAATCATTTTACAATGTATATCGGATACATTATTTAGACATCTCGTTTTTAAGAGTATAATTTTATCGTTGTTGGTAGATTAATGTCGCAAGCATCGAAAACTGGTTATCGGTTACAGTAAAATGTCAGACGATCGAACTCCATGTTTCGCGTTTCCCACAACTATGGCGGACGATCGTTCGTTCGTGAAACACCGTTTCGTGGATTGCTTACTTAAAACGGTTCCATTTGTCACATATCTTCTTGTACAGCGTTTATTTATACGCTTCTAAGTAACCATCGTCATCTCTATATCTATATGATCTTCGTTCTTCAAACATAATTCTCAAAGATAAATCGTAAATTTCGTAAAAGCATCCACAATTAACCTTTCCGAGCGGGAGTACTTAAATCATCGCCAATCCTACGTCTAAACGGTTATGAATTTTAAAATTTAGATTGGAGAGCCAAGCAAAGTTGTAATACTTTGTATGCCGATAATCTTAATTCAATAACGTAGATCCTGGAAATTTAGTATTTATCGAACACAGACAGGAACGACAGATTTATTCACCGATTACAAATTTTCTACAGTTATTCGGTTTCTAATAATTACTCGTTTTACGGTGTGCATTAAACTACAACTATTTGAAATTTAGCGTAGAAAAAGAATCGGATGTTTGAGTTAGGTGTCTCGTCAATTATTCCAATTTTATTTCAAAACTCTTATTCCATTTTATCTTTATTTTTTTTTTTTTCCTTTTTAGGTACGCAACCGTTTACTTATAATTTATATATTTTGGTATTTGATCGGTTAGCTAGTTCCTTCAAATTTAAGATCGAAACAAAAGGTTTTGTTCTTCAATTAATTATTCAATTTATTGCTTCAACTTTATTTCAAAATTTCCATCGAGTTCCTCGTTCTTGCGGACCACCGCAAAACCACACGAAAATGATTAAGAAAATAAAAAGCAAAGGAAACAATCAAACCCACAAAGATTCTACAACGCGGAACGACCAATTTTACGATCCATTCATCCCTCGCCGCGATTTCACGGTCCGATTTGAAACCGATTAATTAATTGCAGTCTTAACAACAGCCCACGTTCGTAACAGGCAATAAGTCGCTTGCGCAAACAAGAAAAACGAGCGTGCATCACCGGCGACCACAGCCGAGAGATGACGAGTCGTGGTTCAGCCGAGTCTTCAAATTGATGACTTGTATTTAACGCAACCGATTGCTCGACGCAATTATTTATTTTCCTGTTTCAAATGGTTCCATGGAACGAACAAATCGCGCCACGATTTATCAGCGTGGAGTATCAAGAGATTTCTCGCGTTCGCAAATAACTATTGATACGTCGATCGAGATCGATGCGATCGTTACGAATTCGCTTGGCGCGTTCATCCTCAATTTTAAATAACCTGAATTTTATTTTCTCATAGCGAAAAATATGATTAATTACGGTTTTTTTAATTTAATCCGAAGGCCAGGAATGAACGATTGTTACAAATAGTTCGGTCGGTACGGGTATAATTAATTAATAAAGTTTGTGAATATAATTAACAAAATAGAATCTAGGATACATTTTCATTTTTTATAAATGAAACATCTCGAGTTTAACGCTACAACTACCAACGATCAAAGTATCCGGATTTTTACCATAGAAATAAGAATGCTGCTTAAAAAATATATAATATAACGAAAACAAATCTTTCTTCGAACATTTTACAAAATATCATGAAAAATTCTCAAAAATAATCATCCCGAAAACCATTGCAAATCTACAAAATTTTTCTAGTCCAAAATTAAACTACTATTAAATTTAAACTAGCATCAAACCTAGATATATCAAATACATATCAATGACATATGAAAACAATTAAATATCCACATAAATTTCCATAAATATCGTACGCGTCGCAATTTTCAAACGTTTCATTTGCCACGCAACATCGATTCGTCCAAATACGCATCCAACATGTAGCTCTCTACACTTTCCTCTTTAAAAGCTCAATCTACGTTTAATCTGAAACTAAAATCGCTCCCAACGATCCGTTCCCTTCGATCTATTTTCGATCTATTCCGAACGATTTTCTACTCGGATTATTATCGATCTTCTGGATCGATTTCTGCCTCTGCACCAACGTCGTTCGTTGTCAGCGTTGAGTTATGACCCTTCCGAGTGGTATGAAATATACCGCGAGGCGAGTACCGTTTTGCCAGTGATAATTAGCGGCGTGCGTAGATTTGTTTCGTTTGATTTCTCTTAGGCAGACTGGAAGCTCGGAGTTAAAATCACTAATTGTTGCCCGAGGCAGGGTCTCGCTGGTCGAACGCTGATTTGCTGGCCGAGGCTCGGGGGTTTCGATCGGGACCGGGTTAGGCTTCGATCGGTTTCTCGTTGCTTACTGTCGTCGTATATTATATCGGCGCCATATTACGCGCGTAATATCGCGCGTGTAATTTTCGAGAGCGTACGTTTATTGCGGTGGTTGAACGGTCCGATTGATTTATAAGGGGGTTCATTGTTCGTGCAGTTTTATAGGAGATCGAAAGTGCAGTAATAATCGATCGAAACGCGTTCTAAATGGGGACGACGTTGAAATGTGATAATATGTTTCACGATGTAATGGGTTAGGTGTCGTTTATTGCGCTCGAAAACGGCGAGTACGGGTTTTTATCGTGATTTCATAAAAGTTGAAAGTAATACACCGGAGACGGTGAAAAATTGTACGGTGTATATTCTGTGTTGCTCGGGTTTTCTTAATTGAAAAGGGTAAAAGATGTTGCGAGGTATATCAAACGATTGAGATATTTTGTGGTGCTTAAAGTGTGAATAAAGTATCGCGGTTGTGATCGGTTAGTTATACGAAACTACTGTATTTGACGTCGTAAAACTTTGCAGCGTAAATTTATTTTAATTCTCCGGGAGTAGAATCTTGCCCGTGACGGTAAAAATTTTAATTTATTCAAGGAATCCATAGCTATTCGAAACTTGAAGATTCCGACTCCAATTTACCCTGCGCGTAAATTTAATTTAATAGAGATTAATTCTCGTAATTGTGAATCCCTTTCTAGATTTCAGCATTCCGCGAAGCTTCAATATTCGCACAAAATTCCAAAGAGATCCAAAGAATCTTTAAAATTTCGATATTCAAACAATTTTATTTTCTCAGGAAATTATTAAACTTAATAATTTCTAAATATGAAAGAAAGTCAGAAAATGATACAAAATTTATTTTCCAGTCTACATAAATCGCGTAATTCTTATTTTTCAATTTTCTTACGAATAAAGATTAATCTATAGATTTATCGGTAAATTTTTTAACGTTTAGAGTAACGCGAATATCAATTTTCAACAACTGTTATTTATAAGAACGTGCCTAAATATGCATATAAATAAAAAAAAAGAAATAAAAGATTCCACTCTCATTAAGTCGCGGTTTCTTCAGGACAATCGCGATCGATCAACCGAACCGATCCGCCAGAGAAAACTCAATACCGAGGATCCTGAAAACGTTCTGGCTGGCAAACCTTCGACGGCTAACTTATTGCCCGCCGTCCATGTTGCGTTTTACTAATACCCAGAGCTGGATTAGCGTTCGCCTTAAAACACGCGACTACCTACCGGCCGTTATCTTCCCAGCCATAACCCCGTAAATCCATGGGCATTTGTTTCCCGCGGCCGGACGTCGGGGTTACCTCCGTTAACCCCGATGCGATCGTTCATGCGTTTACAGCGACAAATCGCTGCCTCCTTCTGCTCCTTCCTCTTCCCCTTTGCTCGCCGTTCCTTTCTTACATCAGCCAAGCACGAACCTACCAATACCAATATCTTTCGCACCGACAACAACCCTTAAATACCGGAGCTCCACGAATCTGTGCGAAGACCAAAATGGCGTCGCGATGGTTCCCCTAATTTTTCCAAGATACAGCTTTGCCGAATTCGCCAAAAAATATCGAAACCAACGCTGATAAATTATTGCAAATTATTGCGAACAAAAATCCAAAGAATCTAAAATTATCTCCATGGATAAGATGAAAACGAACTGTAATATAATTTTTTTTATTTCTCGCGAACGTTCCAACGAGTTCCATAAAAAAAAGAAAATAAGACACCGATACGCCAAGGAATCGAGGTTTTTTGCACGACATCGTCGAAGTGGCGTGAGTCACTAAGTATATAATTCTTTTATCGTCGTACCATTTATCCCGTGGCAGCAGTCGGCTCTTAATTAAAGCGGCTCCCCTGGAATTTGGCGACGAAAACAGTTTTACACCGCGTTTAGAAGCAATTATAGGAAGGTAACCAGAGTGAAGGATGCGATCCTTTAGCGGCGACAATGTCGAGGCGACGAGCCGTGTACCGGTGTTCTCTTCGATCAAATGCACGTCGCTGTTTCGCTCTAATGGGTTTTCGCCAGGAATTCATTTGTCACGACGCGGCCCGATACGTCAGGTGAAACCTGCCGATTAATCGTGTCGTTGATCGTTTTGAAAGAGCTACGACCTTATAAAAGGATCGAGCGAGCGACAAATTTTATTTCCTGTCTTTTGGGTGATGAATGGGAGTTGATGGAAGTTTTTTTTTCTTTTCTTTTTTTTTTTTTAATTTTCGTAGCGTGGTCGTATCATCAATCTTGTACCGAAAAGTGTCTTTGCGTAACGGGTGAATTAGAATAGGGAATGATCGTTTCACGTTCTTTAAAACATTCTCGAATGCATTCGTAATAGTTTAACTGTGCTTCGAATTATTTATCGCGGTATTAAGTGGTATACATGATTTTATTATATTACATTAAGTGATATATATAATCTGATTATTGGATTGGACATTTTTGTGGAAAGATTTTTATGAATATAATTGAGGAAGTAGAAGTTAGACAATTGTTTTATTCGGTAGGTTTTATATTTTTGCTTGTTAAGTGCTTTCGGTGTGTTCTCGTGCCTTCAAATTTTCCATAAACGCACAAAAACCCGCAATCTACTGATTAGATAAGAAGAATTTATTGTGAATGTCAGTGTATTTAGAATAGAAATGTTTATGATTCTGAATTAATACTGACACTCATAATAAATTCTTCTTATCTAAAACTTTTGCTGCAAAGGGTTTAATATATTTAGAATAGAAATGTTTATGATTCTGAATCAATATTAAACCCTTTGCATTCAAACTTCTTTAAATTTCATAGAATTATTATGTAAACTAAGTCTTGTTTCGGTACAAAAAAAAAAAAAATATTTACAATTCTTTATGTATCTGGTTGTTTTGCTTTGTTCTAAATCAAAAGAAATTCTAACCACACAAAAATAGAGAATCGAATTTAAAAACAACCTTCGAAGAAACATACACGCGTCGCCACAGCAGTGCCAGTACAGAATTAAATACAAAGGGTTAAATTTTACGTAGAAACCATAACTACACCAAACTGTTCCAACGAACCAACTCAGAAATTCCTTAACTATTTTCCTTTACATAACAAAATCGGAACCAGTTCCAAGCAAAAGTTCTTTCCTCGAACGTTCTCCGACGATCATCGTTCAAAAACATTCCCAATTGTCTCACAACTCCCCCGATAAACTCTATCAAACCGTTTCCGAATCATTGAAAGAACGTTTCATAAATCAGCATCCTAATTCAAAGAAAGTTCCTCTGGAGGCAAAAATTAGATACGGATGCAATTTTCAATCGTTGTTCGTCCGATCGAGAGGTTTCGGTGCGAGGCAATGGTTATCTCGATGTGCACGGTGCTTAAAGTAGAAACCGCAGACCAGGATGCGTATAGACACCAAAGGAGCACGAAGCGAAAGCCGTCGGTATTCTTGCCTCTTTCTATCCTCTTCTCTTTCTCTTCCTCTCTCGCTCTGACAGCATGTTCGATTATATGTGGGATAATACGGGTGAGAACAAGAGGGACAAAGAGGCCACGAAGAGGAAGAAGCCGATGGAAAAAGGACGGTGCGAGGGCAGAGAGCGGTCGAAACGAGGAGAGAGAAAGAGGGACGTAATCTGGTTGGTCCACCGAGTTTCAACGGGGCAAGGATGAAGGAAGGGCCGAGGGCCTCGAGGCGGCCGCCATAATGCATCGTGAGAAGTGTGCATGGGGTCAAACGGGTCAAAAGAACGTCATGGCGCTGCTCGTCCCTATGGCGGAGCCGCTTCCACGCGACGAAACCCTCGTCGATGCTCGCTTAACGTCCAACCCTCGGCCGCGTGACGCTGCGACGACTTCATCGCGATTACGTCGGCCCTTGAATCGTAAAAATCCTCTGTACGCTGTGACCTTGCCCCGCGAGTAACACCCTTTGCTTATTCCACGGTAAATACGTCTGGATAGATGGTGTACATCGGATCTCTTGGAATTGTTTCAAAGTAGAATGTAAATGTGTGGCAGCGGTTGTACGCGAAATGGTCTCATATGTAAGAGATAAGACCGCTGGTTGCGCGTTACTCTTGAAGGTGTAAGGAGATTGAGTCTGGGTATTTTGCAATTTTTGTATCGTGTTATTTGAAATCGTGTATAAAAGAAATACGTGAAAAATTACGTTTTTGGAGTATCACTTTAGAGAAGGGTAGTTCGCAGCTATAATTCTGTGCGATTTAAAAATGTATTTTAGGAGTACAGCGTTAGAGAGGGTTGTTTTATAACTTTTATCCCGTATTCTTAGGGTCGAGTGTTGGAGCAGAATATTTTGCCAATTTTAATTTCGCGTTGTACCCTAATTGTGTTTTTAAAGTGTTAGAAAAGGGTGTTTTGTAACTTTGATACCGTTTTTTCAAAGTTTTGTGTTAGAGAAGGGTATTTTATAATTCTGATATCGATTTCTCAGAGCTCCGTGTTGGAAGAAGGTAGTTCGCAATTTAAATTTTATATTATATTAAAATTGTGTTTTTACAGTAGCGTTTTAACGAAAACTAGTTCGCGATTTTAATTCTGTCTTACATCAACGGTGTATTTTTAGAGTACATTGCGAATTTTTATACCGTTGTTATATCGAAATCGTGCCATCGGAGTATCGCGTTATAGGAGATTTGTCTGTACACGTTTCACCGTGTAGGAAGAGCAACGTTTCTACGATTTTTAAACGGTCCGCGAAACACCGTCATCAGTCGTTCGCTGTCGCGTCGAGGAAGCGATTTCTCTCTGTCTGCGAGTAAACTGCATGATGCACGGACTTGCGGATTTTATGGGTTCTAAGTCGGAGAGGAATTAGAGAGCGAACGTCTCGTGGTGGTTGATCAATAGAGTACTATACTCGTACAACATGCAAAAGGAATATGCAAGCACAGTGGTTTCCTGTGCGAAAGCGAGTTAAACAAGTCTAGGAATGAATTTTTTCTTCATTTTCAAACCCTGTTGGGTCGAATAAAATATTTTTACACGACCGTGGTCATTAGGTAGTTCTACGATCCAATTGTTCCTTTTTCAAAACAATTTTCTGAATTAAAAAAAAAATAGAAAGAAATATAAAGAATTATTAATTCTTATTAACGTGTACAATTTCTCGTTTCACTTTCATGTTGAAAATTCGTTTCATCGGATAGAATAATTTCGTAGCAGGGATAAACATTCTTTCTAATTCTTTATTAAATATAGAACTGTTTCGTCAAAATAATATTTAATTTATGTATACGATAAAAAATAGCTTTCATGCAAATCAAATAGACACAGAGGACGCAAACAAAATTACATCCCTCAAAATTCTATAAATACTCCAACGTCCGACCGGTTCTTTAAATTTACCGTTACCACGACCAATATTCAAACAATGTTTACCCAACTATTCGCACACACCTTGTTGCAATCTATTGTCGCATTCAAGCATCCTAAACATCCTTATAACGTATCCCTCATAAAAACATTTTCAACGTCAAGACTCGCAAACTGTCCTCCGGTAGAAGCCGAGGCTACTCCATAACGATTCTCTGAATCACAATTCTTTCCGAATCCTACAAACCGCGAAAGAAACAAGATTTCGCCTTTACGAAAGCTCAAACTCGTCGTGAATCACACCTCGAGACATCGTCCGGGGTAGCATTGAAAGTTCCGCGACGCGGCGAGCTTAACGATTTGTCAAACAGTGCGAACGGCGTTCCAGGCGTTCCTCGTATTCGCCGTTCGCGATCGAAACACGCCACGCGAAGACGAGGTCGTTGTGTCGTGAATGGGGTAGACCGCGGTCGGAGAAGAAAGTTGTGCAAAATATGGGACGGTTCGCGCTGTAAAATGATCTTCTCGACCACTTCCTTCCTCCCGTTGCGAGCGAGGATCCGATGACCAGTTTGAGGTCGCCGATGACCGACGTGGGAAAGGATCGTCACTGGCTGGTCTTCCTTTGGCCCTCGTGCTCTTACTCTTTTTTTTTCAACCTTCTTATTGTTTCTCCTTGCTCTCACTCTTTTCATTCTTCTTCTACTACTTCTTCTACTTCTTCTTCTTCTTCTTCTTCATCTTCTTCTTCTTCTTCTTCTTCTTCATCTTCTTCTTCTTCTACTGCCAGCACTAGTACCGCTATAACAGTCGCTCATTGGTCGGTCATCGATGTCGTCTTCGTCGTTTCTTCGCCAAACTTCGCGTCCGCTACTCGTATAACTTATCAATTTCTTGCCATTATCGCCGCCGGGTAGCAGACGGAGCATACCTTCGTTAATTTTGCAAATTCGCTGCACGGTTCGCCCGATCATTCTGTAATTTGGTAGAGAGAAGGAACGCGACCGAGCCGAGCGAGGAACCGATCGGTCCTTTGATCGATATTTATGTTTATAATGCTATTATAAGCGGCCATAAAAATTGGTCGATCTTGTTTGGTTTATCGGGCGATGATCGAGCCGTGCTCGCGGTGCCGACACGCTCGTCGGTGAATTAAATCGTTTCAACCCGTTCTCTCATCCGATCGATAAAAGTGGGACCCAACGTGGTAAGTGTAGCGCTCGGTGGAGTAAGTAATACAATGTTTCGCTCGATGGATGTGTTTGCTTGGAACTCAGGCACGATGATCGGTGTTCGATGATGTTCGCGTGTAATAACGGGCTATCCAAGCGGTTCTCCCCATAAAAATTGATTATCGAGGAGAGAATTCCACGGAATTCCTCGGATCTCGTTCCAATCGAGCATCGCTGCTCCGATATCGACGTCTTTCCCGTCGAATTATTAATTCAATGATCCGTTGCTTCTGAACTCGTCTGACGAATTATGGAAGACAGAGAGTATGGCGGTAGGAATCGAGGAACTGTATACACGCTCGCCGAAATTATCCAGTTAAGCCTGTTCGGTTTCCAAGTTATTATAATTCGATGGGTGGTGCTTGCTGCTTTATTTTGCGCCTTAACACTCGCAAATTGCGCCCCGATATCGCGCTGCAGCGAATTTTGAAATTCAACACGGTTCGCGTTAGCGACATGGCAGGCGACAATTCCTCGCTCGGAGCGTCGCTTATCGCCTCGATGACGCTGCTGGTTACCGGTCTTGTCCAGTCATTAAAGTAATTCCTCGACTTTCGACGCCTACCCTGCCAAATTTCTAACGTTTGATTCCTTTACGTCAAATTATCGCCGATCCGGGGAGAAATTATAGGACGCTTCGGGGAAATGTGGGCCGATTTCCTTGCAAACATCCGAGAGATCAATGTAATATTCGCTTTGTCGGTGTNATGATCCGTTGCTTCTGAACTCGTCTGACGAATTATGGAAGACAGAGAGTATGGCGGTAGGAATCGAGGAACTGTATACACGCTCGCCGAAATTATCCAGTTAAGCCTGTTCGGTTTCCAAGTTATTATAATTCGATGGGTGGTGCTTGCTGCTTTATTTTGCGCCTTAACACTCGCAAATTGCGCCCCGATATCGCGCTGCAGCGAATTTTGAAATTCAACACGGTTCGCGTTAGCGACATGGCAGGCGACAATTCCTCGCTCGGAGCGTCGCTTATCGCCTCGATGACGCTGCTGGTTACCGGTCCCGAGAGATACGAGCTTGTCCAGTCATTAAAGTAATTCCTCGACTTTCGACGCCTACCCTGCCAAATTTCTAACGTTTGATTCCTTTACGTCAAATTATCGCCGATCCGGGGAGAAATTATAGGACGCTTCGGGGAAATGTGGGCCGATTTCCTTGCAAACATCCGAGAGATCAATGTAATATTCGCTTTGTCGGTGTCGTTAAATGTGTTCGAACCAGCGGTTCTTTTTCTTCGTTTTTTTTTTTATTTTCTTTATTTTTTTATTTCGAAGACCGCAGTTGAGGTTTATGTGTACTCGCAAAATTCAAATAACTTGAAAGAAAATTCTTGTCTGTGCGAAACATACCTACTCCAGCTCAAAATTCCAAATTAAAAATCTCAGTGACCATCGTGAAACATTAAGTGCAACATTCAGGAGGTATACCCTAGGTCGCTGTAATCCACGCGGCTCTCTTTTCGTTCAAAGTTCGATGAAACGATAGAAAATAATCTTGCATCGACTTTTATGGACTCGTCGCAAATGAGAGACTCTAATCTTTCAATCTATATTAATTCCAGTCCTCAAAAAAATTTTCCAATGTCCGTAGAGTCGTTTGAATGTGAACAATTTTCGAAAGGAAAAGCACCTTCTCTTTTCCACCTTCCCACACGAAGCAGAAACGATTTTAAAGAAAACGGTCTAACTAACGGTTTCTAAGGAAGTTGCAACACTTTAAATGTCAGCAATTTTACAGCGAAAATTTAATATTCCCTTAATCCTACAAAACGGAACAGTTCAATACAGAAAAAAAAAAAAAAATAAATAAATTCCAATTGTTCATATTGAAGAACAAAAATAGTGTTTCAATTCTCACAATTAGCTATCATTCTTAGCACGAATCAATCAATCTACCAGTACTATACTACTTGCAAAGAAAGAGGTAAATAAATATCAATACAGTTAATCATAAATTCATGATCCATGAAACAAAAGGAAACTCTATCAAGCGCGATGAAACAGATACAAACTAGCAATCAGCGGAATCTCGGTTCGCAGGAGCAACAGTCGAACCGACTCGATCAATGGATCTTGTTAGCGACACAAAGCGCCGGGCCGCGGTTAATAAATAAACAAATAACTGTATAATACGCGTTACAAGCCTATTGTGCATTGTACGGAAGGCAGCTCTACTGGTTGAAGCAGCGGCCCTTGCGGTAACACAATGTCCTATCTGTTGCAATGCATTATGGCTCGGGGGCCCGATGCGCTGGCCCGAGTATGCGTGTTACACGTAGCACTACAGGTACGCACAGAAGTATTTGCATTATACGATCGTTATACAACGTGCTCGAGAGTACGATCTGTTGATCGTGGAACGGTTTTCGTATCGGTTCGACCGCCATGAATACCGATTTTTTGAAAGAAACGTTAATTTATAATTGGAAGCTTGTTCGCCCGTGAGGAAATAAAAATTGTATTTGATTGAAGGTTCTTAGTGTGACGGTTAAAAAGTGGGGATTGATAATTATTATGAATAGGTTGTATTTGAAATACAATAGTACAGCGATAAAGAAGATTTGAGATTTTTATATGTATAAATAGTTGAGTCGGGGAAGATATTTAGTGAGAGTTTGGTAAAAATATTGGTCTCCGAAGCTTGGATCTTAAACGTTGAAAAATAATGTACGATTTTTGTGTAGCAGAAGGTAATGGTTGTTGGTCACAAAGGTATCCGGCCATTTTAGGTACTAAAAACTCGAGTATTATTTCTTTGAAATGTAATTATTTTCTCTTTAGCTCGCTTTTGGAATTGTTTAGAAATTATACATTAGGGACTTCTGTATTAGAAATTCATGTTCTCTTGTATCGTTAGTTTTTAAAATAACAGAAACTGAAATATGCAGAATGTATGCAGAAATAATTTAAATTGATCCACGTGTTAGGTTAAAGGGTTAATTTCAGCGCGCAGATTTTGAACACGCGTTCGTAATTTCCCATACAAATTGTATAAATTCTTAGCGGTGCATTTTCTAGTATCTTTTTTATAAAATATTCTATAAAATTTTCCGTAAGATTTAAAGATTTAAAGAAAAATCTATAAGGTTTTCTGTAAAATACACGATCAAAGATTTATTTTTCTTATATCATATATTTTTTTTTTAAACTTATTGTGATTTTTTTTATTCAAACAGGTATACTTTTATCGTCAGTAGTTTTAACGTTGATATCAATTAATGAACCACAGATTTTTATGCGCTCGTGAAAAAACCGAAGACACAAAGATACAACGAATTTATNTCTGTAAAATACACGATCAAAGATTTATTTTTCTTATATCATATATTTTTTTTTTAAACTTATTGTGATTTTTTTTATTCAAACAGGTATACTTTTATCGTCAGTAGTTTTAACGTTGATATCAATTAATGAACCACAGATTTTTATGCGCTCGTGAAAAAACCGAAGACACAAAGATACAACGAATTTATGTGATAAACAAAAATATATAAATAATCGTAGTTTTAGTGTTAATTGTGACCAGATTCTCTTTGAAACGGATGGTCGAACAAGCCACCGGTCGCTTGAATCGTCCTGTAGAGGTTCGATCATGGTCTCAGTTTATGGCTCGCGCGTGTTCGGCGTAGGTGGGCAAGTAGGAACAAGCGGCGAACAACGCGCTTATTCAAATACATTCAATTAATTTCCATAGGAAGACAACAATGGCTTCCACGCCGTGTAATCGTCCTCGCCGATATGGCTCGGTATATACACATGCCTACGTTTCGTGGGACCGTACGTAACGGCATTAAATCTTCACCGTCTTACTTATCTCGAATCTGTTCGCGAAATATTATCCTCCCGCACTTTCGTCAATAAACCACCGACCGCGTGCGTGTCGTTTGTAACTTTGTATGACACCGTGACGCCACCAGGACGGACATTTTCGATTTTATTGCACACCGTTGTTCCTTATCTCCGACGTGGAATCTGTTCAAGGGGTTGCGTCCTCGAGTTTTTTCGTTTGATGGATCGGGTATGATGAATGAATTTGATTTCTTCGAAAAATAGAAAGGGAAAGAAAAGAGTACGAAAAGATAAATTAATTGAATGTACAAATCCTTTTACTAAAAATAAGCAACAAGATTTTTACGATTTTGCGTTCAGGCAATAAAATTATTCGCATTCTTCACAATTAATAAACCAATGTACAAGACTCAGGTTAGACTAATACGAATCGGATGAAAATAAGAATTCGGTCGAAAGAAAGATTTCTAAGTTAAAAAAAAAACATTTTATTAAATACCTATTAATTATGGATTTATAATAAGAAACAAACTTTCTAAATTTTTACTATTATTTTTTCATCATCGAACAGAAAATTATTCGACTAAGTCCATTCTACTGCCTTTCCACGTTAAAATTCATCGCGAGAAAAGCGTGTCAAATTGTCATGAAATGGAATAAAAAAATGTTGCACAATCAGAGCATGGGAAGTAGCGTCGATAAAAAAAATCGAATAGATTCCACCCCCTCAAGAAAAAAAAAAAAAAAATTACAAAACAAAACGAAAAGACCGCCGAACATCAAACTACAAACGAGACTCGCTGCGTGTCCCAAGGTGTTTGCAGTCAATTCGTAATTAAACCCCTTTTCACTCCGGCTGGCTCGTTCGATATAATTAATCGCTCGTTCACAATGTGTTCCACGCGGTGGTGCATCGATAGAGGCTGGAGGAGAGACAGTGTGTGAGGAAATATGAGAGAAAGAGAGAAAGTGATAGAGGGGCAGAGATATCGGCGTAGCAAGCTGTGAATGGCTGCGCCCTTGAAGGAAAGGTAAGGGGCTGCGGGAGGGGAAGTAAAAGAGGGGCGGTTAATTAATGGGGCGGCAACCGACCACTTCCCTTGGCTTACACGTTTTCTCCTTCCCTCCATGCCGCTCTTTTCAGTCTCTCGCGCCTTTCTTCTCATTATTTCTTCCGAGTATTTTTTCAACGTCCTCGATTTTCGCGCAGCTCATCCTCTTCCTTTCATTTTGACGTCACATCGCCAATCGATGTCGGAGTCACGCATGGCACGGATGACGCGTTCCATGAAATTAATTTTGCTAAAAGACGCGAGAATGGCGACTGAATAGGTTCGAGATATTAGCCCGCGCATCGGCCGCCATTCGAACGCTGGTTCCTTTTCTGCTTCGATTAGAACGTTTCCTTTCGGGGAAAAAAATGATACTTGGATCAAAGTTGGATTTTTAATTGTTGAAATTGGGAATCACGAATTGGTAATCTCGGGTTTGAATAACCACCTAAAACTTTCGAAAGAATAATAATTTGTTTGAATATTTTTATATTAATATACCCATTAAAATTATTGAAATCCTTTTTCAAAGGAATCTAGAAATTTAAATTAATTTTGTATTTAAGTAGAAAATAAAAATTACAAAATTACAAAATTCTATATTTAAGTAGAAAATATAAATTAAAGAATTACAAAATTCTATATTTAAGTAGAAAATAAAGATTAAAAAATTGCAAAATTCTCTATTTAACTAGAAAATAAAAATTACAAAATTACAAAATTACAAAATTCTCTATTTAACTAGAAAATAAAAGTTACAAAGTTACAAAATTACAAAATTCTCTATTTAACTAGAAAATAAAATTAAAAAATTACAAAATTCTCTATTTAACTAGAAAATAAAATTACAAAATTACAAAATTCTCTATTTAAATAGAAAATAGAGTTACGTCAGACACCACCCTTATCAGACACTACCAGTTAACTGTTAATTCCTCATCGAACAGCTTATTCTTATCGCGTACGGTTATTCTAAAAATGATCATAAAGTAACATCGATTGACGGTCGATGGTCAGATTTCTTGCTCGTCTTTTCCATAAAGTTCTCTCGGGCCCATCAGAGATCGCTTTCAGGTATACGTTATGCTGTATAGTTAGTCAGCTTCGCTTCGAGATCGTGGCAACAGTCGATGATTAAGGGTATTAAATCTTTCTTCGTGCACTGCTCGTCTCGTATTTTCCGTCACTTTCGAGACTCGCCTTGCTCTTCGTTCACTCGCTACCCTTACAAGGGTGACGCCTACGCTGACGTCGCACCGTGGTTATTTGTCTTTGAAGATACATCGATTACTCATCGAAGACAAACGATATTAAATCGAAGGATCCTCCTTTCTTTTCGTGCCACTTTGCTCTTGCTGCGCTCCTCGAGCATTGTTTCGTGTTCTTCGTTCAGTGATTTTTTGAACGCGTAATCGGCCACCGAAGGTTTTCCTTTGGAGAAAAATTTTTTAGCGATTCTAATAACCTGCAATATTTTTGATGAAAATTATGATATTTGATCATGTATTTATGAGTATTAATTTTGAAACATACAGATATTACATTTGCATGTTTCGTCGAGTCTCGATTATCATTTGAAGATCCAATAACAATTTTGGTAAATAATAATTCGCGTTTAATTATTCTACATAGCTAGCAATAATATCGCAAACTATGCTAATTTATAATTATCAGGGACGCTATAAAGATATTCCATATGGAATACGATTAATTACTCTTTCAATTTACAATTATCAGGAACGTCATAAAGTTATTCAAACTTTAATATAATAAATTATTCGAATTTCAATTTATCAGTATTAACAACTTCATAAAATTAATCAAATCGCAAAACAATAAAATAGTAAAAATTTATAATCATCAGTAACCTCGTATTATTCAGACTTTAATATAATAAATTATTCAAATTTCAATTTACACTTACTAGCAACGTCGTAAAGTATTAAAAATAACATCCATCAGAATAACAGGGTACAAAAATTTACAATTACCAGCAACCCGGTTTGTTCAAAATTTAATATAACAAATTATCAAAATTTCAAAACAAAAAAAAAATATACTAAACAATTATTCGAAAGAAATAACAGAACTGAATTTACATAAATCCAAACATTGACGCGTTAACTCATTATTTTATCCCGATCGGTAATTTGTCGAGCCGAAACTGCCCTAAGATTAGACAAATCCGGCAAAGGAGCCATTAATATTCACGATCACCGTTAGATAGGTCGATATAATCCGGCACTTGCTGGCAAGATGTATCAAGAACACATTTCCCACGTGATACCTAACCCAAGAATGCTTCTATCCGGTATCATCGGACTCCTCCAGATCCTCCAGATCGCCTGGCATCCGATGCACGGTAATTTGTCCCGAGATGACTTCGAAGTCCATCGTTCTCGGTTATCAAATTCCTTCGCGACGACCTTATGGAATCTGTTAGATTTACATTCTTCCGAGCAAACGGACACTTCCATTGAAGGCCGGTCGAAGATTTATTAAACGATTTTCCCTATTAGCCGGCTTTCGAATTTTCCTCGAAGAATCGACGCAAATATTGATATTTGCCTTCTAACTTTCTCTTTCTTTCTCTCGTGGTTTGCTTTCGATAACTATCCCCGAGAGATAAGAAATTAGCCAAGTTCTTTGAAACGGCGAGCAACCTTTTGTTCAATTTTACTTGGAAAAAAACTTGTGTTTATTCGAATAGACGTTTAGTGTTGATTAGTGGTGTTTTATCTTTTAAACCAAGCGATTGTATACGGGGTGTCTCGAAATTAAATTGTTAGGTTTAACGTT
>SMSQ01003448.1:94746-137509 GCA_019453375.1 Ctenoplectra terminalis | reverse complement strand
AAAATAACATCCATCAGAATAACAGGGTACAAAAATTTACAATTACCAGCAACCCGGTTTGTTCAAAATTTAATATAACAAATTATCAAAATTTCAAAACAAAAAAAAAATATACTAAACAATTATTCGAAAGAAATAACAGAACTGAATTTACATAAATCCAAACATTGACGCGTTAACTCATTATTTTATCCCGATCGGTAATTTGTCGAGCCGAAACTGCCCTAAGATTAGACAAATCCGGCAAAGGAGCCATTAATATTCACGATCACCGTTAGATAGGTCGATATAATCCGGCACTTGCTGGCAAGATGTATCAAGAACACATTTCCCACGTGATACCTAACCCAAGAATGCTTCTATCCGGTATCATCGGACTCCTCCAGATCCTCGATAACATCGCCTGGCATCCGATGCACGGTAATTTGTCCCGAGATGACTTCGAAGTCCATCGTTCTCGGTTATCAAATTCCTTCGCGACGACCTTATGGAATCTGTTAGATTTACATTCTTCCGAGCAAACGGACACTTCCATTGAAGGCCGGTCGAAGATTTATTAAACGATTTTCCCTATTAGCCGGCTTTCGAATTTTCCTCGAAGAATCGACGCAAATATTGATATTTGCCTTCTAACTTTCTCTTTCTTTCTCTCGTGGTTTGCTTTCGATAACTATCCCCGAGAGATAAGAAATTAGCCAAGTTCTTTGAAACGGCGAGCAACCTTTTGTTCAATTTTACTTGGAAAAAAACTTGTGTTTATTCGAATAGACGTTTAGTGTTGATTAGTGGTGTTTTATCTTTTAAACCAAGCGATTGTATACGGGGTGTCTCGAAATTAAATTGTTAGGTTTAACGTTTGTCGTAAGTGTTTGAGAATTAAAAATTGTACGAATTGGGAGGAATTTTTGTTCAATTTTAATCGATGTAATATCTGAGCTGAAAATTTACTCTGTGTATTTGTAGTTTCGATCTGAGCTAGTTGAGAAAAATAGGTAATTATTTTCATGTTTTTAATCGAAAATAATTTAATATTTAGTAATTAAATATTCTTACTTGTCTCGATTCTCTTTTTATTCCATAGATACCTTCCCGAAGAGCACGCGTGAAAAAAGATCCAAGTAAACAAAAAACTTCGTCCCTACAAAAACAGAGGATTAATTCTAAACCCGAAAATTTGTATTACAATCTCAATTTTACTTTCACATATTTACTTTCACTTATTTCACTAAAACTGCAGATGTGTATAAAAATCCAAAACGACCGTTTCTACCGTGTTATCAACTTGTCGAACCAAACCGGGCAAAAAGAGAATGTCAATTTTTTCCCAATAACGTGTCAAATCAAAATCGTGCAAAGTACACGTAAAAACAGAATTGGGTGTACACATCTAACCACCCACAGCCCCCAACCCTTCTCTCCACGCGATCCATCTCCCAAAATCCACGGTGGTCCCATGGAGTGCCACGAACACGCGTCCCTACACGTTCTCCGAGCCTCCTCTTTCTCTCTGTTCCTCTGTGACAACGCTCTTTCTAAAAACCAGCCGTATTTTTCGCGGTAGAAGAGGCGCGGTACACGGTCTGGGACGGGCTGGAATTCCACGATGCGAAGCCGGCCAAAGGGTCCCGTGGGGCGGTTTTTCCTCGAGCACAGGGGGCCCCCTTTTATTCGTGTCGTCCTAATTCGAAGCGAGCGATCGGGGCGCGGACGCCGGTGGAATGCTCACCGGCATGCGGTGCCGCTCGTTCCGACCCTGTCCCTTCACCGCCTCCCTTGCCTCGCGTCTCTGTCTCTGTTCGTCGCTCATCGTCCAGCTGGATAGGCTGTTCCGAGCCCTGGTAATTAATTTAACTTCTTGCCCCGACGATGGCGGCTGCTAATGGTTTTCTTGTACCCTGCGCGAAACTCTGTCCGCGTCGTCTCGCCTCTGTCCTCTTCTTGGACAGGCCACCGCCGCAGCGGCTACTGCGACAACTTGAAAAATATTCTTCGCGGTAGTTGCAGCTACGCCAGGCTCGTTCCCGGCTTTTTTGGATCGTTTCGAAAAATTCGCAGCTTTTTTCGAGGCTTTGTGTTTTGGTTCGTGGGTATGCAGGGGGTTGTTGGGAGGATGAGGTTGGAGTCGGGGTGGAGGGTTAGGAAGTTTTGGGTGTTGTGTGCGCTGGGTTGGAGTGATTCAATGGATTAGGATTGCGGGAGGAAATTTTGTTTTTGTGATTTATTGAGAGATCGAATGATATCTGGGTTGCGGTCTTTGGGGATTGTAGGGTTGTTAAAATAGGATGTATTAATTTTTTTAGCGCATTTGAGAGAAAAGTAAAATATATTTAGGTGGTGTTTGTAGAGTTTTAAAATAGGNTGCAAAGCGTTATACATTGTCGGTCGTTTTATTAAATTTTCACAATTTTTTACAAATTAAAAACTCTGAACTCACCCGGTTTATGCATCAACATCTTCAATTACCTTAACCAAATACACGAAATATATTTAAAAAGCCAACGGAGACCAATAAGTATCTCAAATTCCACTCGATTTATTTATCAATCATTTTTCCTCCGCCACGAACTTGTCTTCGCCAATAATCGGCGAAGAGGAAACCTCCTCTCGCGGCCTCCATATCGCAGCGTTTCCTCGCGTCGGAAGAGCTATTCTCTCCGGTTCCCGGTCGGCGGAGAGAAGACCTTCACCTTCGAGGAGGGCGAGGGCGAAAGGCGGCCGGTAAATAGCTGCGTGTGCAACGTCCGCTCCGGCCGCGAGACGTTAACGAGGCGGGCAAACACGAAGAGGACGAGGTGGAGAGAAGAAGGTTGGCGAAGAGGTGCAGGAGGATGGACGAGGAATTGCCGGAGCGTGGAGAGTGGCATGAACGGAGGAGCGAAAAGTGTCGAGCGATGAAACGAGACGGAGAAACGGGGAACGATGGAAAAGAAAGATCGAAGGGAAGCGGAGAAGGAAGGCCGATGGAGAAAGGTAGCATAGGAGGGAAGAAGAAGGAAAGAGGAATGGAACAAGGCACGAAGGCGCCTTTTCAAGGCAAGGTGTGAATTCTGCCGCCCTTCGGCTCCCTCTATCGGTCTCCTCTTCGTGCATCCACTAGCACGAAAGCACCTCTTTCCACCTTATTAAGACCCCCGACCCTGGCAGCATACAACAACCGGACTCTCTCACGGTTCTCTCTCGCTCGTTCTCTTTCACTTTTCTCTACTGTCTCTTCCTCTTCTTCTCCTCTTCTTCTTCTTCTTCTTCGTCTTCTTCTTATTCTTCCGTCGTTGCTCCTACTGTTGTTGCTTCTTCTTCTTCTTCTTCTTCTTCTTCGTCTTCGTCTTTCTGCTTCGCGTTCCTTTGAGGTTACACAAGCGCCGACCGGTGTACCGGGTATATCAGGTACCAATGTACCCGGTTGGATTCGCTTTTTAACGATCTCCCCGCGCTAGAAAGACTTTAAGAGACGCGTTGTTCTACGCCGTCCCTTTGTGCGACCGAAGAGAAGAGCCGAATGGTTCGCCTTTAGGACGTCGGAAATTTGTATTGGCCAGAAGGTGTGCTTTCTCGCCGGCCTGTGTGCCTCGAGTTCCGTTTAAATAGGCGTCTCGAAGATATTCTCTCTGGTCGCGTGTTTCTTTCGAGGTTTCGGCCTTTTTTCATCTTTCGTTCCTTTTTTTTTTTTCTTTTTCTTTTTTTCCCTTTTTGTTGGATTTGTTAACGCGGTGGAATCGAGGGAAAGATGAAAGGATGCGCTGCTTTCTCGAGTAAACGCGACTTATTAGTGGAAGAGGAAAGTTTGAATATCGTTGAGGGCACTGTTTCATACCTTTTTGCTGCTTTTGTGTTTCAAATTGAAGGGATTGGCTGTTTCGGAGGTAATTTTCTTTCGAACATCTCGTGGCGATGTAATGGTTTGGTATTTCAATATAATTGCTGCAATGATATTGGAAGTTTGATTAAGCGAATTATTGGTGGACGGACTTCTTCGTTTCAGAGTCCTGAAATAAAATCGAATTTATACTTTTAGGTGTTAATATTTGTTAATATTTCTATTATCAGTTATAAAGTTTATACATTTTTCTCAAAAGATCTCAAGCAGTGTTCTTTGTATATAATTACATGAAAAGTACAGAAAAAGGATTATCTTGAAGGGTAGTTCATTTTTTGCACAAAAAGTAAGAACTGTTTTAACGTTGAATTTCTTAAACGTTAGATTCTGTTTTCAACTTTATATACACTCAGGGCAGATATTAATTAACATTTCACTTCAGAAGACCCGATGTTATGTCAGAAGCCATACCCTCATACGGAAACCTTGTGACACGATCGAATCAAATTTTAAATAATATCGAATCAGAATTTTTAACACTAGAATTTCTATCTACCAAAATGGTAAAAACAACCAATCCCTAATTTATAATATAAACTTTACAAATTCACTACGATACCTTTCACCATTTTTTCCATAATTTATTAAAAAAATATTCACCAAGCTTCCTCTCTCTTTCATCGTGTACTTTTTATTTCGATTTCTTTGATCTAAATAACCAAAGTGATAGAAATAACTGGATCCATCACCTCTTACAAAAATAGTCTAAACACGGTTCAATTTGACAAACCTTCCGTGATTCTCAATAAGAAATATACATAAAGGTTGCATTATGCACTTTTTCATGTCATTTTTAGAGAAGTATGTATACCTCAGCATGCTTTAAATCCTCAATGATTCCAGTGTTAAAAACAACCGCAATAATTCCTCCGAACAAACAAACTTTCTAAAATTTAAACAATCGGAAATAATCTGTAATTATCCATAAACAGTCGGGTATCGAGTACCAAACAATCGATGACCGTCAATAGTTACGATCATTAACATTTCACCACCTCTGCTTCGCATCCTCCGGTTCCGCCGCGTCGCCGCCATCTTTAATCGGCCTAATCGATGCGCGGACGCTGGAAAATCGCTGGTCGGTGTTGCACAGCGTTGAAAATAAGACTTTCGATCAACCCGGTTGTCGCGTCGAAAGAACACGCGGCCATAGGAATAAAACGGGAGAAAGAGGAAGCCAAAGCCGTGAGGCAGCGAGCAGCACCTTGTTTATTTTAATCGAGCCTCAACGTGCCTTCGAGATTGTTTCGTCTCGCGGCACCACGATGTTTAGCTCGCCGTTTAATCGCCGTTAACGAGCGGTTATCGTTCACCAACTGGAAACACGACGATGTTAACGAGGCGAACGGCCGGAAGCACGAGGCCTTTCGCGTTCACTCGCCACGCAGGATTCTTCTTCCTTTTTCACCGGTCGTTCTCCCTACTCCCTTTTCCTACACGGCGACGCGATCTTAAGTTGGCAACTTTGGTTTATTAATTTCTGCGGGAGCTTTGTGAATGTAGGTCGGTAACTCGTGTGAGCAGTTTTAACGCTGAAGCTACGAAAGCGATCAAAGTGGCTTGTAGTTTCTCGTAGAAATTCTATAAACTTACAAAGGATGCAATTTGAGGGATCTTTCATGATTTTGAGCAGAAAAAATGTAGATAAAGATTTGTTTTTCTTACGTTTATTTTTTAGAACGCCTATCGGTTTTATTTTCTTGGGTACAGATAGGTCTTAATCGTCGGTAGTTTTAGTGTCAATCATAAAATTCAATTCTGTTGAATTTTTATCGAACCGCGTCGATGATAGGAAACTAAATTGTCTGAACGTTGAAATTATCAAAGCGGTCGAATGACCGGTTCGTAATTTCTCACAGTCGTTCTGTTGTGTCAATTTTTAACGATGCATTTTTTAATATCTCTCGCGATTTTCTGTAAGTTGTCTGGCTCGACTATTTTTCCGAACATGTTTTATTATTTTATACTATAATCGTCGGTAGTTTTAGTGTCAATCGCCACTTTCATCCGAAACCAACCATTTCGAAATCTTCTTTTCTTCTCTATTTTATATTTACGTCGTAAAAGAATAGGGTTTATTTCAAAACGTATCACGATACCATTAAAACAGTTGGCCAAATTATTAAGCGAAATTAATTTCCTCGCGACAGTTTAGTTTTCAATTATTAATATGTCAGACTGTTCAGAATTTAAATTTGCCATTGCAAGAAATACAAAAATCATTGCCACGTTTAAATCCTGGAATTTAAAGATAAAAAGTAGCGAGCAACAATTTTTCCTCTCTTTCTTTTTGCTTCTAACGCCAAGGAGCGTCGTTTGTCAAGCAATACTCCCGAGAATAATGTTCCATCGTCCGCGTCACGGACAGCTGACCGATATTCGAAGGTCGTTTTTGTGCCCTTTCTCTTTCAAGGTTTCCAGTAGTCGAACGGTGCCAGGTTTGCAAAACATAATTCGCGCCACTTTGTGAACAGAAAGGGGCGCCAGGTCGAGCTCCTGTTTCTAACTGGGTTTTCACTTGCTCGTCGTCCTTTCACGTCGAAAAGTACGTCGTAAATCACTGGACACGACTGTTAGATGAATTTGTTACGGAAAACAGTGGCAGCATTGCCAACAATGAAGTTGGCGCAGTTGAAAGATCAGCAGGGGCGAGAAAAGGAATCTTCGTAACAATATCCGTAAGAATCCTCTTTGAAAGCTTAGGTGTAACATTATGCCTTCTAATTTTCATTTTATCTGTGCGACTAACATAAATCAGATGTCGGCATGTTTAATTCTTCGTTCTTAACACTCGGAACGTCGGCCATTTTGTTGGGAACTTAAAACACGACAATATTCACGAATCGTTACATATTAGGTTGTCTCAAAAGTTTCTTTCGTTTTATTAATAAATAATGGATACATAATATTTTATGTTTTACGATATATTATTATTTCACACAAGATTCATTTTGCCGAATGTTTATTCAAACATCGCTGGACGAAAGCATTGCGTGAAGATAACGGAAGGAACTTTCGGGACAACCTGATACCTTCCTACGAGGAAAATAAAATAATTCTTTCTTTAAAAAATTTTACACGATCTCGATAAATAATTCGACTTACTAAACTCGTAAACAGGCATTCGACGAATCAATTAAAAGTTGCACGAATCCTCCAAAGTTTCACCAAGCAGTCACAAAACGAGCTACTAAACGCGTCATAATAAACTCCCTCAGCTTGAATCAAAATTTACGACTCAATCCTTCTGAATGCAGTCCTCCCTGCGATATTTTCCCATTTATCTCACTATTTACCTGATCCTCGAACAACAGAACGCCCCTTCTTTGGTCCGACCGTGTCACAGCTACGCGGACCAAAAGCGGAAAGGAAGAGTAAAATGAGAATAAAAAAAAAATAAAAAAAAAACAGAAAAAACAAAAAAATCAGCCGGAAAAATCGTACCGTCCGTGACCGACGTGACTCGTCACGGGGACCCGGTGTTCACAGTTCCCGGTCCGCATACATTTCTCAAACGCGATTCCCCATGGAAACGGGGCCGTTTCACCCGGACGCGCGACTAATCGGGCCGCACAAATATTTAGGGCGACCCAACGAAGGTCCCTAACTTCTGTTTACCGTTTAACCGGCCCGTCGCGTAGCAGTTGGTCCTTTCCAGCCTCGGTTGGGCCCACACCGTGAAGAATCGCGAATCTGATTGCGACCACTTGTACGCTAGACGGTCCGTGACGAGTTCCCAATAAATCTGTACAACGGAAAGACCGCTTCCGTCCTGAGATCCCTCGGATTCGTTTCACCTCGTCGATTGTCGCGATGCTTTCACGTTTTTGGAATTTTCGACACGGATCTTGAGGCGATTGCACGGTGTCTCTTGTTGGTTTCGCTGATGACTTCCGGCGAAAGCGTAGAACGCGATATTTTTTTTTTTTTTTAGACAGGATGAGGATAGGGTTTGATGTTTCAGAGGAATTATTTGTAATTATTATTTAATAAGGATATCTGTACAGTCGTATTGTTTGCTTTTAATTTTATTTCGTGGGTGATCAAATGTTTTGTATTTCTTATTTTATATATCGTTTCAAATTTATAATTTGAACGTTGCTCGATTTGGTTTAAATTTTTGGTTCACTATTAGGTTGTTCGAGTTCTTAATTTTTGTTCAAGTTCTTGAAATTTTATGTATTTTTATCTCACCTCTTGCATTATATTTTTCATCTCGTTTTCCTATTTATTATTTTATTTCTCGTGACTGTAATTTTATTTACTTCTCTTTCATTTTTTGTAATATACTCCTCATTCTATTTTCCACTTGCTTATTCTTTTAATTCTCGTAATTATTTATCAATATATTTCTTATTTTAAAGCTGAATTACTCAAACACTTCCATTGCCTACGAAATGACTCGATAACGAACAAATAAAATAAAATAATTAATATTATAAAATAACTCTAATTCATCCATTCAAGCAACATGTTCGATAATTAACCACTCGCTTCTGCGTCCCCTGAAGTGAAATTATTGCCATCGGTGTAGCAACGGCTACAAAAGATGGCGGCTCACAGAATCAATGAGGACTAGGTTGGGGTGGAAGAGGAAGAGGATCGAAATGGTTGAGGCTGTTATGCACATCATGATCGCGTTATGATCGTCATAAGATTTTACAGCGGTCATAACGGGCCCCGGGGCTTTATTGTTGGTCGGACAGCTTAGCAAAAACCATGGTTGGCCTGTCTTCACGGTTGCGTCGGGGTCTCTGGGTCTCTGTAAATTCAACCTGGTTAGGTGGAGATCTACTCACGGCCGTGTCTCTTGGACAAATATTGCCCGGGTCGAAGATAAATAAAAAAGTGTTTATTTTTTTTTTTGCTTTATTCCGTTCCATTCTCTCGTCGAAAGAAGAGAATGCAACAGCGACAGTAGTTCCGTTTGATGTTCGGGTACGGAGACGGTTTTTTAAATTGAACGCGAGGCATGGTAGACGTGGAGATAATTGGGACTCGAATCTATGGAAGTGTTTCGCGTGAATGATCAGACGAATGTTAAGATTTTGTCGGTTTTTGGGTTAACACGAATAACTTTATTTTTGAAAATTAACTGTGATAGAGAGAAACTTGCGATACAGTTATTTAATAATTATAGACGTTCTGGAAATAGCTATTTACTCTTCTTTTTTTATTATTAATTCTAGAACAAAATCAAGTTAAAGGTAGACGTTGAAAGATTCATAATCTCAAATTTAAAAGTCATAAAAGACGACGTAAATTTCCCCAATAGCGCCATTGCTTCCAATAACTACCAGACTGTATATTTTCACGCGTTTCAAGAAAATCTAAAGATGCAAAATTGCACAGAAACCACATCACGTAAAAAAATATCCAAATTATAATGTTTGTTGCAATACCTGATCACCGTGACAACTGATAATAATTTATAACAGGTGAAATTATTATTTCACCCAAGTTCTACTATTTTTAATATCTTCTAAAAAATTTCAAGAGAAAAAAGATCCAAGATCCGTAATTCTTACGAACTTAGCAATTCTGTTAATCGAACCCTAAGTTCAAGCCACGTTTTCCTACACTCCGCTTTAAAACCACAAAAAACCCCATCGACCTGGATCAAATTTAAAGATCACTGCCAACCCGTGACAGACTGGCGCCAGTCGATTTTTCAAGCAAAACCGAGGATTCGATGATGATAGGGGGACGGGTGACAGGTTACCCCGAACAACGAATTCCTCAGCGTTGCCATCGATCCGGCCACACGACCGTCATTTTTTTATTTACATGTACGTCACAATGGTTGGGCTGGCAGGCGTGATAAATCCTGGTAATGGTCGGTCATCAATCTGGCAGGAATTACGCGCACCGCACGTTCCCTTCGACAATGGGCCCACACCGAGCTATATAGCTACGAGAATGGCTACCCAGCCCGACAATGGGCCCTATTAATAAACCACGGTATTAACAAAGAAACATGGGCCGTCGGTTATTAAACGACTCAAGAATTACCTGAGCCGACCAGACTCTCACGACGCTATTGATCTCTCATTGATTCGTCCGCGGCGTTCACGTTTCTTTTCGAGGCTCGGGTTAACCCTGCTGCCTCCGTTGCGCTAGATCTTTGTGTGTTTTTAAAATTTTGTTTCAATTTTTTAACGTTCGAGACTCACAGAGTATACGATATTAAAGAAGGGAAAAAATTAAAGACTGAAGCTGGTAAAGGAAATTTAATATAGCATTTGTGTAAAAATAAACTTCATTTCGGTTGTGCAGGTTTGGAGAGGGTAGCTGGGTTAATTTAATAGAACCAGATGCGGATTGTTCTTGAATATTAATTTTCTGGTCTGTTAAAATAAAATTATGATTCTGATAGAGATGATGAAGAGATAAAGGGGTGAGTTTTCTGGTTCAAATGATAATTTATAGAGGACATAGGGTAGTTAATTATTAATTGGTGTTACGCCAGGAAAGACATGGATTCTTAGAATTTGTATAATTTTAAGCCACAGCTGTTTCGACAGTATCTTTTATTACAAATATTTATTAAACATCGCGTGATTAAAATATTCATTCGTCACGGTGCTGCTAAATTTCATACGGCACTATACTAATACCAGACGGTCCATTTAAAATAAAAATTATTGGTTCAAAAATTTTCAAATCGAATCAAGAAACTAACCATTGATTAATTAATTTCTAAAATGGTTACAGAGAGTTAATCACCTCTAACTCTAATTTAACAGCTAAGATACCAATTACCCCTATATAATATCTCTAATCCACAAATGAATAAACCACGCACCCAAATCCACACTAAATTAAAAAAAAAAATCAATAAACGAATAAAAATTTATCAACCTTCGCCAAAAATTTCAAATAGTAAACCTTCCTCCGATCACACCCCGTCAATAACATTGGCGAGCGATTTCTCACAACGAGACATTCCGCGCGTAGCGCTCGCCCTGGGTCCCGCGAATTTTCATCAAATCGCGAAGCATCCCCGGAACAGGGTACGCGCCGGAATTCACGTCGATCTTCGCGCCTGGTCCCAATCGTTCCCTCTCTTTCTCTCCGTCTTCTTCCCTCTCGGCCGCTCGATCCTCTCCATGAATCTCTCCGGGGTGTAGATGGTGAGCCAAGATAGGGGGGCTACTTAAACTTAACCCTTGCTCGAGCTCGTGCTCTCCGGGGCCAGGAGGACCGGTGAGACCGGAGGCCACACACCAAGAAAGACTAATAGCCGGGAAGATAACGCTCTTAAACACTTTGCCAGGCCAATGCTTCTTTCTCCCCTGTGTTGCAACCTGCTTCGACCCGCCGCCTCCGCCGCCGCGCGTCCCTTGCTACGCGAGCATGCTCGCTACCACGGCCAGCCGGCCCAGCTACCTATTCGGCGCCTGTAAAGCCCGGTTAAAGATCGATCGACTGCCAATAACATCGCGAAAAACACGCCAGCGACACGCACCCACGAGGAATTCGGCGAGCGCCGGTTACCCAGGAATCCGCTCGCCTCCGCTCCAAACACGCGACGCGGGGAATATAAATGAGCGTCCTGTTAGGGTGTTAAAATAAGTGGCCGTTGTTGTATTGGTGAGAATGATGGGCTTTGGGAGAGGGAGAATCGTGCTTTGGAATTGTTCGGTGGAGGAATTCTTGGGGATGGATTTTTGGGGATGTTGATTAGAAATGGGGAGTGTTTGAGAGATTGGAGGAGTTAAAATGTTTGGGTATATATTGGCGGGTTGGAGAAGGGTGATTTGAGAAGATTGGGGGCGGGTTGAGAGTTTGGCAAAAGTTATTGGTATGATAGAAGTTTATAAAAATTGGAGTAAGAAAAATTTAAGGATATTGGAGTCGATTAAGCGGTTTGATGAAGTTGGTTGGTTTATTAGGGATGGTTTGTGGAAATTATAATAGGTTGAAAGAGTTTGGAGAAAGGAACTGGTTTGATAAAAGTTTATGAAAATTGGAGTAAGAAAAATTTAAGGAAATTGGAGACGATTAAGTGGTTTGAAGAAGTCGGTTGCTTGATTAGGGGTGGTTTGTGGAAATTAAAGTAGGTTGAGAGAGTTTGGAAAAAGTAGTTGGTTAAATAAAAGTTTACGAAAATTGGAGTTAGAAGAATTTGGAAAAATAAATTAATTTAGAAGTTTGTGGAAATTAGAGCAGGTTAGAAGAGATTGAATTTATTTACATTTATTAAAATGTAAATAAGAAGAGGATTTTTAAGAAAATGCTGATGTTTCTTTTTATGATTAACATAAAATCAAAGCAATCTTCGATTCCTTTTTGTCTTTAATATCTACCTCGTACAAGTACTATTTTGTAAAAATTAAACCTCCGTTGTAAATAGCACTATTACAGNCGCCGCCTCCGCCGCCGCGCGTCCCTTGCTACGCGAGCATGCTCGCTACCACGGCCAGCCGGCCCAGCTACCTATTCGGCGCCTGTAAAGCCCGGTTAAAGATCGATCGACTGCCAATAACATCGCGAAAAACACGCCAGCGACACGCACCCACGAGGAATTCGGCGAGCGCCGGTTACCCAGGAATCCGCTCGCCTCCGCTCCAAACACGCGACGCGGGGAATATAAATGAGCGTCCTGTTAGGGTGTTAAAATAAGTGGCCGTTGTTGTATTGGTGAGAACGATGGGCTTTGGGAGAGGGAGAATCGTGCTTTGGAATTGTTCGGTGGAAGAATTCTTGGGGATGGATTTTTGGGGATGTTGATTAGGAATGGGGAGTGTTTGAGAGATTGGAGGAGTTAAAATGTTTGGGGATATCGGCGGGTTGGAGAAGGGTGATTTGAGAAGATTGGGGGCGGGTTGAGAGTTTGGCAAAAGTTATTGGTATGATAGAAGTTTATAAAAATTGGAGTAAGAAAAATTTAAGGATATTGGAGTCGATTAAGCGGTTTGATGAAGTTGGTTGGTTTATTAGGGATGGTTTGTGGAAATTATAATAGGTTGAAAGAGTTTGGAGAAAGGAACTGGTTTGATAAAAGTTTATGAAAATTGGAGTAAGAAAAATTTAAGGAAATTGGAGACGATTAAGTGGTTTGAAGAAGTCGGTTGCTTGATTAGGGGTGGTTTGTGGAAATTAAAGTAGGTTGAGAGAGTTTGGAAAAAGTAGTTGGTTAAATAAAAGTTTACGAAAATTGGAGTTAGAAGAATTTGGAAAAATAAATTAATTTAGAAGTTTGTGGAAATTAGAGCAGGTTAGAAGAGATTGAATTTATTTATATTTATTAAAATGTAAATAAGAAGAGGATTTTTAAGAAAATGCTGATGTTTCTTTTTATGATTAACATAAAATCAAAGCAATCTTCGATTCCTTTTTGTCTTTAATATCTACCTCTTACATTTCGTCTTACAAAAATTATTTCTCCAACCAAATAACACTGCATTACAGAGAACGCATTCACCGATATCGTTCCGAACATTACATCGAATCATGCAGTCGTATTTGCTTGGTTAATTCGAGACTCGGTTTTAATCATAGTATCGAAAAGAACGACAAGAATTTCAGACCGTAAACAGTATCCCACTGTGTCTACGCGTACTCTAATTGGCTACGGCGTGCCAATATAATTAGCGCCATCACTAAAAACGTTTAAATTACGCTGATAAATAGTCGAGTTTACAGGTAGGATACAGCTACCGTATTCGGTTCGCTATACGCTCTACTGTTACACAGAGGCTTATTCATCGCTTTAATTAACGTTGTCTTTGAAAGTAAATCTTAGCTCCATTAATAAGTAAGAGGCTAACTCCGGAATCCGTGGACGCCGCTTAAGTGATAAATGACGCTTAACCAGCGTGAGAATGATAACTGCAACGAGTAAATTTTATGAGCGCTCTCGCAACATTGGTGTGCATCGTCAACTAAATTATTAGCTTGCGAATACTATATTAATACTATATTAATAGCAAAAATTAAAATAACGCCAAAGACAGACAAAACGAAAATCCCATCCTTCTCGATAATAAATTTATATTAAAATATTTTATTCCATAATTAGCTATTCACGCACACACGCAATAATCTCAATTTTACCTTTCGATCCGCAAAACCAAAGAATATTAAATATCTGACTGTTGGGANGCTTGCGAATACTATATTAATACTATATTAATAGGAAAAATTAAAATAACGCCAAAGACAGACAAAACGAAAATCCCATCCTTCTCGATAATAAATTTATATTAAAATATTTTATTCCATAATTAGCTATTCACGCACACACGCAATAATCTCAATTTTACCTTTCGATCCGCAAAACCAAAGAATATTAAATATCTGATTGTTGGGAAAAAAAAATGTAGCCTTCGGTTCCCAAAAATTTCGCGTCGGAATCAAATAATCAAATAACCAAACCTAACTCGTTCCGCAACAATAATCGAAGTACACGATTGGATAGACCCCCGTCGAGCTTGTATAATCATCGGAAGGCGTCAACTGGTCCCTTTTCACGGGACCAATAGATTACAGTCGAAGGGGGAGCTTCGTTATAATTCCGCGGGGCCTGCACGAGCGGCATTAATTCAATTCTTCACACTTGTACGAGCAAGCAGGTAGCGGCTCGTCTTGTCACGGGGAATTAAGATTAACATACAGAAGCGGCGTGTACCGTAGGTCGTTAGCGATATTTACAAGTATGTACGACCGTGCAATAAACTCGTTGCTGCAGTTATTCCGGCCAACTGTAAAGCAATAATCGAGTCGTTATCCCGGTTGTAGGTGAGCCACTGGCTCGTTCGCGACGAACACCTCCAGATGCTCCACGATGCTTCTCGTTGTGTGCTGCCTTTCGCATCGAACGACTCTCGTCAGCCTTAGAATGCTGTTTAAGCGATTCTTTGCCTGTTAGATGCAAACGACATTGTTAAGTCGAGTTGTTGGGCGGAATGAGCGAAGTGGATCGTAACGGATAGTAGAGTTTCGATGTTGTTCTACGTAGGAGTGAAATAAAAAAATGCACATTGTGGTCTATATTTATATCTGTATCTATATCTAGCTGATCGGGTCTGAACAGTAACGTTAAATTCTACTTACGTCTGTTTAACGAAGCACAAATACGGTTTGACTTGTGAGTGTTAAAAATTAATTTTTCACGCTTTAAACGTGCCGAAGAGACGCTATAGATTTTACGATTAATAGGACAGAATTCTTTTCTTTTTTCTACTTACGGAAGACTATTTTTTAAGATAGTAAAAGTATTTAAAAATCATCGAAATTTAAGCTTGAGAAAAAATTCATGCTTCCCTCGAATCTAACGAAAACCATTTAAAATTCACCGAAACTGAATCTCCATAAAATAAAAATCTCAAAAAATTCGATGATGCTATAGATTATGCAATTAATAGAACAGAATTTTTTTATTTTCTCCACTTACAGAAGACTATTTTTTAACCTAGTAAAACCATTTGAAAATCATCGAAACTTAACTTTGAGAAAAAATTAACGCTTCCCTCAAATCTAGCGAAAACAATTTAATATTCACCGAAACTTAATCTCCATAAAATAATTCACACTTTTTCTTTCCAACCTAATGAAAATTCGAGATTCATCAAGAAACGTCCACGCTTTTCTCCAATCAAATGAAAACCATTAAAAATTCATCGAAACTCGATCTCCAGAAATAATTCGTCTCCGATTTCTAACTTTTCCCCAACTATCCTGCTTTTCACAGTCCCAACGATCCGTAAAGAAAAGTTTCGCGCGTGGTTGAACGCGTTAACAAGGATACGCAAACAAACAGGACCGAGCAAACTCGTGTTCCTCAAGTCCAGCGAAAAGATCAAGGATAGCACGTCGATCCTGACGATTTATGCCGACGAATCTGTCGGTCGGGTGTATCGATGAGGAACAGCGGGAACAAGAATGGCCATCGTGAGGCTACGGTTGAAACCACGCTTCATTTTCCACTACCAAAAGCAACATCGTTCGTGCTGTATAAATACAAAAGCAACAGGTGGTGAGTGGCTTTGGGTTTAGGTTACCGGTTCAGCTATTCAGTTTTATTCATGACTTTAGACGGAGAGAAATAGAGGAAGAAAAAGAGAGAGAGAAAGAAGAGCTGGTACATACAAATCTACATCCGTGGGCCACTCGACCCTTCGAATTCCTTGCTTGGCCGACCTTCGTGTCCCTCGCAGGTTGCACACCCTCTGGTAATGCCTTTACAATGGACTTAACGATCGGCTTACAACGCTCGAGTGCGGTCGACATTACGCGAAACTCGTGTGAGCTATCGATATCAGGGTACAGTGGCGATGGTGATTATGTTTCTTGATTGTCCGAAAGGAGAAAACGGGGGGGAAATAGGTAGAGAGAATTCGTTCTCAATAAATGGACTCTTGATTACGCAGATTCATATTTTTTATAGAAAAAATGACGATTAAGATTTGTGATCTATATTTTATTTTGTATATTACATATTTGCGTATTTCTGGAAAAAATGATCGATAAATTGGATAGTATTATTTTTCTCTGTGTATCTCTGTGTTCTTGTGTTCAAAATCAAACACATCCCTGTATTTTCGTGCAGGGCAATTCGGGGTGAGATGGTTTTCTCTCCGCTGTTTCCAACAGTATACTAGATATCATAAATTAACATATATTTCTTTAGTTTAGATATCGATTAAATTTACAGCGCACTAATCTTTTTTTCTTTTTAATAACTCCGCAACTTAAATTATACGATACATATACCTTTCGGTGAAACAAATGATCCACCACATTGCACGAATTTTGTATATCCTTGATCGCATAAATATCCACATCCGTATCATTATTCCACCGATCTTCAGGAACCATGATAAATAATTTCCGCCAGATTCACACTTTCTCGTGAACAATGAGAAAATACACTATGAACAATCGACAGATTGATATCAATCAACCCAACGCGTCACTAAATTATTCCCAAATTTCGCTACGAGCTTTCCAAACAGCCCGACACAATAAGATTCCCTCTTCCTGCCTCCTCTGCGTAGCCCCCTTATTTTTCGCGTCGAAATTACCGATTTCGCTGGTCCCGCGTGGCCCAGGATTCATAAATGAATTCATCGTAATTACACGGCCGGAGTTTTATGCCCGGAATTAACATATTTATGCGGCGTTCCATTCACGCTGGTCCGGCTCGGCGGCAATTACGAATGCATATTTATTGTTACAATAATAGTCGTACCGTTAACCACGGGGAAAACGCGCATTATAATTTAATCCTTCGTTATAACTGCACCGTGAATAATGGCCGACATCACAATGAGCCATAAAATACCGGCGGAACTATACGCGCAGGAGAAATGTCCGATACATTGTAACTTACGGTTAACCGTACGCTGTCGGTTTGAGCAACAGAGATAGATGGATAGAAGGGGAGCGTGCAATCCAAGTTCTGCCACGCTTTAATCTAACCCGTAATTGAATTTATGGCTAATACGATCGCGTTAATACGGTTCCCGGAGTTCGATCGGGCCGCGTGAAGGATCGACGTTTCGCCTGTTAAAACGATTTCCGAGATTGTGCAAGATCGTTCCTTGAAGATGGAAACGCTGATACTTTGCTTTGGAAGCATTACAGGGATTCCTGGAAGAGTTCTCCAAGCATGTAGGATATTACGTTGGGAATTCTTGGATTCGGTTGTACGGGGATTGATTTTAGCTGCGAACAGCTTCCGGTTCGGTATCGGGAGCTTCTTTGAGGGACGTAGGGGATGATGGTACGGTTGGAGGAGAATAGATGTGACTGATTTGTTGAGCGAATAGTTTTTTTTTTTTTTTTTAACTCTGATGTGCTCCCTTTAGAATTTTTATTTTATTTTGGAAATAGCTTTGATTTAGGCAATATACGGTATTGAAGGAGCAGAGGTTAATATTGAACGTTTAAAAGCACGGTATTTATGTGAAAGCAAGCTTCGTATGAAATTGAAAGCGATATGGGAAGAATGGTTAAGCATCTTTCAGTTTTTGTTAATTAAGAGAAAAATTCTGATTTGTTTGTAGATTGTCTTGGCAATTATTTAAGTAAGTGGAGTTCTTTTTTAAAGTTTCAGATAGTAAGATTTGTCGTTCAAAAATATAAAATTTCTCTAGTTTTAATCATTTTTTAGATATTGTATCGTATACGTTTACTACCCCTGTTTAAATTACTAAAATAAAATTTAGCTTTTAAAATTTAGGTTTCATCGCGCGATTACCACACTTCCACGTTTAATTAAGTTTCTGTTTGTTCGTTTAATTAATACCGACAGTCAATCGAGTTAACCGCAGCGTCAAGGAGACATTGGAAACCTGTCAGAAACGTAGAACAGTGTCAACTTCTGTATTACTCGATTCGAAAGATCCATTTCACACGATACACTTCGATTTATCACGATCATGATATCATGATTAATGACAATTCGCCAGAGACTTCTCGCTCTATCGACGATTAATATGATGTATTAACTCATCTGTCGTAGAAAATTGATCTGTTTGCATAACTGTACAGAATCAATTTCTTTTTGTCGGAAATTTGACGATATAATTTAAAAGCTGAACATCTAAATTTCGTACAATACTGAATATAATTTTAACTTCAAACAGTCGCATGAACCGTCGCACGGACCACTGCTCTTAAGTATTCGGACACTGATCGACTTATAACAACTAGGAAATTTAAAGAAAACATGTTATTCGCCAAATAGTATAATATATATTATATTTTAAGATTATTTATAATTGTTATGCACAAAATCCGTGACAAAATCCGCTCTTCGTCGAGTCTTATCCAAAAACGTAATTATGTATAATATATAATATACAGTTTTATTTCCGTTGCGTTGAATCACGCTCGACGTCAAAACGAATTGCGCGTTTCGTCGACAGGAACTCCGAGCGATAGTCGATACGTGACGGAATTCAAAATAAAGAGCCAATTCGAATCGTTTTTTATCCAGTAATCGATCGTACTGTCGGCAAACTCTGGTATAACGTCCGGTGCTCGTTAGTAAACGCGATTAGAATCGAATGGCTTACAAAATGATCGGGAGACCGACTCCTCGATCTCTACGTCCATTGATTTAGAATTTAAAAGGTTGATCATCGAGTCGATTAGAAACTCGTGCTCCAAGTACTTTCGGTTAGAGGCGACAATCCGACTTAGGAATCAACCTATAACGCCATCGCAAGCGGCGACGTTCGTCCGCAAAGAGTCAAGGGTTGAACTGCCTGGAAAAAAAGATAAAAAGATCGAGATATAATGAAAACGAACGAGATATAAAAACAAGTGGCAACAGGAAGTGAGCAGAACTCGTGAAAACGGACGTAATGGGAGATCAGCCTCGACCAGCGGTCAATTAGCGTTAATTATCGTGGCAGGGCCGCGCCTGTCTGATTGATTTAGTGGACACGCTTCGGTTGTGACGTTCGAACCCGCGATTCTCGCATCACGAGTCCACGAGGAAAGTAACTCGCGTCATGATTCACAGTCACGTGTCTTAGAAGACCTCGAGCTGTGGCCGCGAAGTAATTACGAGAACGACAAGATAAATAATCGTCCGCCCACGACGCGCAAATAATTTCACTGGCAACCATAAAACGGCGTGTAATTTGTTGGCCGTTGCACCGGGAAACTCTTTTCTGCCTTCGATTCCCAACTTGGCCGCGAAACGGTGGAAAACTGGATGGACGGTCTTGCGTTTAACCAAATGTCGCTTGGAAGCGGATCGAATCGGTTGGTCATGGGCTTCGATAGCGTGATTTATGGGTGTATCGATTTTGTTCGATGCTTTTTTGGTAAAATGTAAGAGGAAATGTGAGTGGAGAATTGATTCGAGGGTGATTCGAGAGCTGAAAAGAATTTGTGGGAATTTAGCGAGACGGTACGGGTGTTAGGATTGAAATGATTTATACGTCTGTTGGATAGTTGGACGTGAAGAATTGGTCGTGATAGGTTGTTTATAGTCTATGGGGAAATTGAGATGTTTAATCTTTGCGTTGTTGAGCGATGCAGATGAATTTTGTTGCTTTACGGTTGGTTCGGTATAGAATTTGTGTCAATCGTCAGGTTTCAAAGAGGACGAATGCGAATTCACGTTGATGCGATTATAGTAGTGTTGTAATTATTTTATTTTTTTCGCGGATAAATAATTTTACCTTGGTAAGGAGGGAAAGAGGTTTAGAGAATTTGAATTTTTTTATGGAACAGTACGGATAAACGATTTTATTTTGATAAGAAGAAAGAGGTTTAGATAATTGTGAATCTTTTTAGAGAGAAATATTTATTCCTCTTTATTCTATTTTCTCGATAGATAAATAATTTTATTTTAATACGGGAAAAAAGAGTTTTAGAAAATTTGAGTTCTTTTATAGAAGAGTACAGATGAACAATTTTATTTTAGTAAAAAGAAAGAAGTTTTAGAAAATTATTAATCCTTTCGTAGAGCAATTTTTCAGAGCATTCCAGTCATTTTATTTGATTCACAGATAAACAATTTTATCTCGATAAGGTATTTTAGAAAATTATCGCCACGTTGTGAGTGCGTAGTTCTAACGAAGAAGACGTTACGAATAATAAGATATTAGATTTAACACTGAAATATAAAACAATCCGTGGAATGTGAGTTACCATTGAGATCACTTACCATGGCGGCCTTGATGCACCGTAGAACAGTAATTGACCTAGTCTCGTTTAACATCATAAAACGACGAGATCAGATACTGGGTTTCTTTGAAATTTATCTTGATATTCATTCACTATCCAGATGTATCAGGAAAATACCAGCTGTTTATTCTTTTGTTTGTAAATTCGAACGTTGTACGTTGCCTATGCTAGTTTAAATGCATCTGGATAATATATTAGTATCTTTTCCTTTTTTTTATTTTATTTTATTATTCTGTGTCGCATCAACCAGGAAGAGGGTGGTTTATAGATCGTTGAGCATGGTTTGTTTCAAATATTGTACCAGGTTTATTATTAATCAATTGTCTTTTGGGTTGTCTTTTAGAGTGGTATCTTTATTACAGAATTTTTATTCAAAACAAATTCACGATGTACCAAAAATCGGAATTACAGTACGTTGATATTAAATTCCTTCGATCTGATAATAACAGTACAATAATTGGTGTTCATTGCATCACTTAGAAGTTACGTCGCACGAATCACAGACCTAGATCACTGCCGCGATATCTTAAACCTTGCACTACTTTTTATCTTAACTCGGTAAACACTGGTGCCGCTACGACGACAAGTGTAATCTTCAGAGGTTAAGTTTCGAGTTCAATTTTGTATTTCTATTTTTATTTATTACAAACGATGTATTCGTGGATGTATAACAATCGGTGTAAAACTAATCCCACAGGATTCAGGGTGTAACCTTTATTCGCCTGATTTTTATTTATTTTTTTAATTAATTCCTGAATTGGTTGAATCCTCCTATCTCCGTATTTATGTGACTCAAACATATTTTTTTATTTTCTTCTTTATTGGAACCACACTTTTTGTCTTCGTTTCTTCTCATACACGTTTCAAATTTTTGAAAAGAATTTTTTTATTACATTTCTGGAAAAATAATTGTAACAAAATTGACGTGAGACACAATTGAGAGACAATTGCTCTGGAAATTTTAAACCTTTCGAAAAAGATATCGCATATCACAGTTATAAGTGCGCGACTCAACGACGGAATTAACGATCAATTAATCCGCACAATTAATTAGTAGCCGACCAATTAGCCGCAACGGTGTGCAATGCCGATACGACAGTAACTGTCGGTGCACAGAATACTTAACGTCTTAATTGCTGGCGGAGATTGTTGTCCGCCCGAGAAGCGAAGCGAGAACACCAGCTGCGTTTAATGCAGCCGTTTGCCTGATAATGTAACCGCCTTCTCGCTAAAGTTAATCAGGTCGTATGGTTAATTGAGTTTCTCGAGGTTGACGATTTTTAGACGAAGACACATTATAACTCAGGTCATGAAACAGAGGTATCTGGGATAGTTGAGCCAGTCGTTTGACGTTAAAGCTACCGACGATTAAAATACATCGATTTGTACCAAAGAAATTACTATAATAGATATTTTGCAAAAGAAGCAAATCTTTAACCATATATTTTACAAAAAATCGCGGAAAATACTAAAAAAGAAATGCATCGGTAAAAGTTTACAAAATTTCTACGAGAAATTATGAATTGGTCATTCGATAATTAGACTGCGGATATTTTTGCAGATTCATATTTCTTACTAGAATACAATAAAAAAAATAAATAAAACTTTGATAGAAAATTATTTCACCAAGTATTTTAACAAGTACTATAATTTATGTATCTTTTCACATTACGTGCATTCTGTGTAATTTTACTACTCTCAAATTTCCTACAAACGCATAAAAATCCGCAGTCTAGCGATACTCAACAGTAATATTACTAAAGATTAAAGAATAAATAAAATTTGAGTAACAGATATACGAAAAAAAAATAAAGCAAAGAAAACGAACCTTTGTTCACACGCTCTACAAAAAACCGCGAAAAAATTTTTCAACCAAATACAGCGGATACTTGAAACAAAAAATTGAAAAAAAAAAATTATTCCCGTTTGAATAATTTTAAACAATGAAGTTGAATTTTTTTTTCCCCCCCAATTATTGGTTCCCTTAACCATACCGATAACATCGAACGATAAGAAGAAAACATGGCTGGTACACGCTGATTGTACCTAGTTGTAGGTTCGATTAAATCGTTGTAGAACATTCGTGTAATTGCTCCGCTTGAACTTTATCGTTTTGATTTGCATCGATAGGATCGATGTAAATGCTACGTTTCTTGTTGCCGTTCCGATAGACTCGATTAAACGGCCGGCCGATACCGAGCCGGGTCGATATATCAACAGGTAGAACTGTTGCTTTTACTGGAACATTGATTTTCTCCGCGTAGCAGGCCACATTGAAACGTCGCCTCGAGAAATTTGCAGCCTTGCCCCGTTATCTTCCGTAGGATCAGCGTAATTTATAGAAAGCATTGGCGCACGTAGACACGATTTTCTACTAATTACGGGTATCCCGCTGTTTCCGGTTCTCTGTTCCTGTCTTTTTCTTCTTTTACGGTAATAGATATTATTTGTGTGTCTCTTGACAAGAAGGAGAGATGTATTAGCTATCCGTACCTGTATCATTGAATTATTTAAAATCACTTGTTCGATGTTAGTAGTTGTCTTAAGACATTGAACGAAACGTTGGACGTCGATGATTCAGGATAGTTTAATTTCTTTAATTTGTTACAAAGACTTTCTAAATTAGTAATTAATTTAACGCTATCCTCTGCGGATACGCACGATCCGAAATAAAATCTACTTTCACTATAGAAATCATAAATACTATGATTTTAAATGTCCCTCTGTGAGACTTGTATTTAATTTCTGCGTTTACTTCTTCGGTACTCTATATATTCGCGCGTCAAAAATATTTAAGAATGAAAAACAATTTTTTTTAAGTTAGAACAGTAATGTTAAAAAAAAAAACTAACAAAAAATTTTTCTCCAGATACACCTGAACAAAATTCATACTTAAAATCTTCCATTCTCTTACCAACCCGCACAAAAAAAAACCTCCGCTCCCTCGCGACAAACCAAACGTACCAATTAAACAACACCGAGCAAAAAAAAAACAAAGCAAAACAAACAAAAAAAAAAAAAAAATGNTAAACGGCCGGCCGATACCGAGCCGGGTCGATATATCAACAGGTAGAACTGTTGCTTTTACTGGAACATTGATTTTCTCCGCGTAGCAGGCCACATTGAAACGTCGCCTCGAGAAATTTGCAGCCTTGCCCCGTTATCTTCCGTAGGATCAGCGTAATTTATAGAAAGCATTGGCGCACGTAGACACGATTTTCTACTAATTACGGGTATCCCGCTGTTTCCGGTTCTCTGTTCCTGTCTTTTTCTTCTTTTACGGTAATAGATATTATTTGTGTGTCTCTTGACAAGAAGGAGAGATGTATTAGCTATCCGTACCTGTATCATTGAATTATTTAAAATCACTTGTTCGATGTTAGTAGTTGTCTTAAGACATTGAACGAAACGTTGGACGTCGATGATTCAGGATAGTTTAATTTCTTTAATTTGTTACAAAGACTTTCTAAATTAGTAATTAATTTAACGCTATCCTCTGCGGATACGCACGATCCGAAATAAAATCTACTTTCACTATAGAAATCATAAATACTATGATTTTAAATGTCCCTCTGTGAGACTTGTATTTAATTTCTGCGTTTACTTCTTCGATACCCTATATATTCGCGCGTCAAAAATATTTAAGAATGAAAAACAATTTTTTTAAGTAAGAATTACAGTGAGTTTAATTTCTTTAATCCCTTACAAGGGTAGCTTTCTAAATTAGTAACTAATTTAACGCTGTCCTCTTCGGATCTGTACGATCCGAAATAAAATCTACTTTCACTATACAAATCATAATTACTACGATTTTAAATATCCCTTTTTGAGACTTACCGTATTTAATTTCCGCAGTTACCTCAATACACCACAATTCACACGTCCAAAATATTAAAAAATAAAAAACAATTTTTTTTAAGTTAGAACAGTAATGTTAAAAAAAAAAACTAACAAAAAATTTTTCTCCAGATACACCTGAACAAAATTCATGCTTAAAATCTTCCATTCTCTTACCAACCCGCGCAAAAAAAAACCTCCGCTCCCTCGCGACAAACCAAACGTACCAATTAAACAACACCGAGCAAAAAAAAAAACAAAGCAAAACAAACAAAAAAAAAAAATAGAAAAAGAAGAAGAAAAAAGGGAAGACGACAATTTTCCGACGCAGGGGCGCGTGACGAATTTGTGTCACGTGTCGCCGGGACGTCGAAGCGACGATTAAAAGCTCGTTAGCTCGGTCGCGCACCAGGCATTCCTGGTGGTGTCCACGCGAGATCTCGGGCCCGTTCACAAGGGTTAGATCCTCGGTCTCGACGTACTACGAATGCGGTTGAGGACGAGATAGGATCAGGCTGCTACATCCTACAGGATCGTGGCGAGGCGAGCCTCACAGGCCACACGGTATCTAATCTGGCCACTTTAGGAGCCGCGGGTAGCCGTGTTTTGGCCGGGGATCGTGTTAAGGGGATTTACATTCATTTCGATTCTAATAACCCGATCCCTCGGATCCCGATTTGGAACACGATATCCGTCCACTCCGTGTACGTATACCCGGCACGGTTCGCCTTTTCTTTCTTGTCTCGGGTTCTCCGCCGGTTTCGTCGGCCCGCTCCTCTTCTAATCCTCTTCTCGGCGGGCAACACTTTCCTTCTCTGTCCTTCGTTCCTCCGATGGACGCGAGCTACGCGAAGAGCATTTAAGTTAAGGACACCAGGCATCCTACACCTTTCACCCGCTCGTGAGTTATTTAAAAGACGACTTTTCTCCGGCTCGACTTCCCTTGCTCCTTGGAATGGAGAAGACTGATGAAAAGCGTGTGTACGAGCTGTATAGGAGGGTTGCAGGGTTGCTTGGGTTATTGTGTTCTGGTTTGTCAGCTTGTTTCGTTGAGTAATTGTGTTGGTTTTTGTAGCCGTTTGAAAGAATGGCGCGTGGTTCGGTTGCGTTGTGGGTGGATGAAATATTTGTGGTGTAGGTTGCTGGTTTTCTTCAATTAGGAGAATGTGTTTCTCAAGATTTAGTCGTTTGGTTAATTTTTGATTAGTGGCTTGATCTTAGTTAAGGTCGAGGGATAGAAGGTGTTGGAAGTTTTGATGTTTAGCAACCGGGCACTGGATAATTTGAAATCTGAAGCAGAAAGATCGAAAGGCGGAAAAATGTCGACGTAGCGGAGCAGATGAAGTTACAGGGTTTAAAATTGTATGAACATTGAGTTAATGTTCAATTTTTTTTCTGGCTTAAAATATTCGTGAAACAAAGATGGCACTGGAGTCTGTTACCATTGAATTGAGATTTTATTCGTATTTCTAGTAAAATTAAACGATCCCAAGGAAATTTAACTACTAATTTTATTAACTAATTTAAATAGTTAATTTTTAACTAATTTAAATAGATAATAAAATTCGTAATTAAATTCTCTTCGGTCCTTTGAATTTAATGAAAAACACGAAAGATGAAAATTGTGAGTAGTCATTCGATAACTACGCGCAATAGTATTAAAAATTTCTTTGAAGGACGTATCTGTGGGATGGTAGTCTATAGAATTTTAATAATATTTTAATAACTTCCAATTTTATTGAAACTACGAAACAAGTTAAAAATCTGAAAAATCAATTATAACTCCAATTAGTCTTCCTCGTCCGTTCAAATTTTCCCGTCGATATTTAGGCTTCGAAATACCTTCGACCTTTACCCTGCACGGTGCCGTTACGTGTGTCAATAATATCCACAGATTTCTTCGACGGAATGCAAAAAATATTCTGCCTTTAATGGTCTTCTTGTGTCCTCTTGTTTCGACTTTATTGCTTTGCTCGACGCTTCCTCCGCGTCTGTTTGGAATAGAATATTCCGGGATCGAGTAGTTGTTCTCTGAAAGTGTATTCTACTTCACGACAATTTCTCGACGCTCGGTTCTTCTCTTTCTTTCCTTTTTTTTTTCCTTTTTTCTTTTTGGTGACGGTGAAAGTATTTCGAGGAGGATGCACGCACTCGAGAAACGAAGTAAAAGCCTTCTCGTACACAGGAACGGTCGGTGATGAGTGGAACGTTGGAGACGTTTTTAGAATGCTTCACGTAATTGGAGGGTTTCGTTGACAATTAATGGACTGGATAAATAGAATAAACGCTATTGTAAATAGTGGTGCTAATGCATTAATGGAATACAGATTGTTTGGAATTTTTAGTGTCTTCCTTGGCTATTTTAAGAACGTTCGGGATTAAGTGGTTTGTATGAAAATGTAATTTAAGAATGCGAATAAACATATAATCGTGTCGTTAATTTTTTATTAGTAATTTAACGAAATAGTGTCATATTGAACAGTGTGATATTTAATTTTTATTCAAACTTTAAACTTCAGATCAAGATGTAATATTTCTTATTGGTAAATTTAAAGACCTTTGCCGTATACAGACTTTTAAAAATTATCAGTTCAGCTAAGCGTCTCGCCGAAAAATTGTATTAATATTTACAATACTTAGCATTCCACTAAAAATTTATAATATTAATATTTATAATACTTAGCATTCCACTAAAAATTTATATTAACATTTATAATACTTAGCATTCCATTAAAAACAGCTTAAAAACGAAACATAACAAAACCTACGCTCAGCACATTATTCTAAAAAATTGGAAAAATATCTAGTTAACACAATTTCCACTTTAAAATTAATACCTAACTCGACTTAATCTCTTTAGTCATAAATACCAGAATCTTAACTTTCAAAAATAAGTAACACAACTTTAAACTTATCAAACACGCCGCTTTCCGAAGATCTCTACGATTCTTTTTCGAAAGCCTAGAGCTTCATGGCCACTTCGGTCTTCTTTCCAATTTCATAATCTCGATTATCGAAATTCGATTTGAAACCATTCTACTCCCTTCGTTAAAAAAAAAAAAGAAACAAACACCTATCCCCGTCCAATTCTCCTCCACGATCTCACCTATATCGAAAAGTTCCCGATACCTCGTCGAACAACACGAGAAGCCAAAGAGATAATCTACTACACCCTCCGTTCAGAGAACGAAGAAAAGATCCGGCGCAAGAAGCGACGCCTAATGCGAGAAATAAATGAAAAGAAGCGTCGAGGAAGGAGGAAGCTGGCGAGATTGAGTGGCGAGCCAGCGAACGCGACGAGGCGTGTACCGATCGCGCGGTACGAGGCTTCATCACCCGCGGTCGCGTTCGTCGTGGATCCTGTCGACGACGGGCGTGATGTGGCCCTCGGGGCCAAAACAACGCGTCCCTGTCCTCCTTCTCTCACCGTTCCATTATCAAGACGTGCCTTCGTCTCTTTTCCTCTGCACGGTCGATCGTGTCTCGAACACCGGGTCTAACTTGAGCGAACGCTAATCCGTTCCCACAGACAAAAGGGCCTCGCGGCCCGTCGACTTCGATCTTCTTTCCACCAGCTCGACTGGTTCGTGCCCGTGATCGTGTCCACTGTGCAGGTATGTAATAAGGATGTAACCCGAGCTGCCCGGGACAACGAGTACCACGATCGGTTCCATGGGACAGGTTCGAGGCTGCTTCTCTGGATCGTTGGTCCGCGATCGATCGATCGATCCGCTGGCCGATTCCAGGAAAAACGGCGCGGAGAGGTGGTTGAAAATTGGACCCGATATCTTCGTGGCTCTCTCGTGTTTCGCGACATCTGGTTGGACATTTGGAAGAGATCGTGAATGGTAGGATTTGGGCTTTTTGGGGGAAATTGTGTCGCTTTAGGTGCTTGTGGTTATTGGTAGTGAAAGCGAGCGGGTTTAGTTTTATTGAGAAATTAGATTTTACTTTTTGGATGATACCAAGCGCGATATTTTTTTTATATATTTTTGTGACGAATTTTATTTGTACGACATAGAAATGTTTCTTAACTTGTACGCGTTAGCAGTTCACTGCTTTGACGCTCTGTCAAACGCAAGGTATCGCGATGATAGGGCAAATGGTTAAGAGAGATAGGGTAAGTTGGGAAGTGGTGAGCCACTTTTTTGAAACAATTGTTACCCCGTAAATATAATTGAAGTCTAAACTAAAATAATATATGTGTTAAAGTAGGTACACGTAGATTTAATAATATTCAGTATAATTCAAAAAACAGCTAAAAAAACGTAACATTTCATAGCCCAGACGAGATCAGGTCACCTCGCCCGGAGTTACTCCAGTGGATTAATAAAAATCCATTTATGAATAGCTTCCAGTTACTCGTTAACACCTAAAATTAACACCTACGTAGTCGATCAGTTTTACCAACCATCCAATGACACGATCACAAAAATTTAGACATTTTTTGGGACCATTTTTACAAACTTTCCTTAGATTTAAATACTGTTGTTCCTTGCGAACCCACGTATCTATCTTTTACCTTTCATCCCACCGAACAACTTCCCGAACACTAATTGATCGCCAATCCCTTTCTTATTCCCAAAAAATGTCCACCGAGTTACAAGCAACAAGACTACAACCTCGTCCCAGCTTCGCGCGACAAGCCGCCAATTGCATAAGCGTGTCTAACACTCTATCGATCGAGTCGGAACCGTCAGAAGGCCCAGTTCTTCTCGTTACGAATCCGCCATGAATTATTTATCCCGTGCTCGAGCGGCGGTCCGCGTTACGTCCAATCTTCCACGATTGCGTTGCCGTGCAGGTATGCAACGAGGATGTAACCTAAGCCAGGAGGCCGTCGACGAGTCTCGAAAATTCCACGCTGTGATCGAAGTTGGCATTCCGATGGCTTCCAGGAAGTATGGTCGCCTCGTTGTCCGAAATTTAATTCAGAACGGCAAGAGTGACCGCAAAAATTGCGACATCGTCCTTCTCTCTGGTGTCTACGAATTTTTACCAACAACCCAGGGAACAAAAGGACGTATCGATCCGAGGATTGTTCGCCGCCGACCTTCTTATCGGATTCCTGTCGCTGTTTGCTCTTCGATGCGCGCTCAAGGACCGGTAATCGTGCATCGGACAAATGAACGCGACTTGGAAGACACGAGGGAGGAGTGAAGATGAAGAAGCGTGAGATAGGTCGTCCAGGAGCGAGGCTTGCACTTCACCGCTCGCTTGGACCATCTAGAGAGCTCGACAAACACTCGATGAAGCTTGCGCGGGTCTCCTTCAAAACACGGGCCTCATTGTTGCCGTGTCATCTCTTCGGGTCTTGGGCCATTGTCCTCTGACGCGTGCATTACCAATCGTTTGAATCGATCGGTTTGTGTCTACCGTTTAACACGTTCCCCGCCACGCTGAGTGAAATTTTTCTCATCAACGGTAGTTACGTGTATCGAGCTATTTGTTATTTTAATATCTGCAGAGGCGAAAGGTACCTTTACGACTTATGTGTCATAAAATTCCCGAAGATACAAGATTTGACCGATGGGATGTTTTATTCTGTTACATTAAAGGCGTTTCCTAAATTAATTTAGTTCTCTTTGTGCATTTTTTGGGGAACACTCAGTCGCTATCGCATAAAGTATTTAAATGTATCACGCGATAGATATAGGAAAGTATCAACGTTAGAGATAACGTATGTCTGATAAGACTTAAGACTTAACCTCTGAAGAAAATTACGCGTGTCGTTATAGCGACACTTATGGAGTGTCAATGGTTACCTTTTTCCTTAAAGATCTATCACATTTTACCATTCTGCATATAGAACGAGGAAAGAACTTAAAAACCTCAGCGGAGTGAAAATGATTACCTTCTTTCTGAAACGCCTATCGAGTAACAGAACTCATAAAACAACGAAACTCAGAAACCTGAGCACAAAAGGAAGAAAAATCAGTGGACGAAACGAAAACCGAAATACCGTCGAAGATTCTCATTGATCATCGTAGCTCGGACGAAAGGATCAATCGAGGAGAGAGAGAGAGAGGCGGCGTTTCTCAGGGGACCAGGATCGTTTAAAGCCCCATAAAAGAATCAGCCGGGACATCTCACTGTCTGAGAATTCGAATTCCCGGCGATCAGCGAGCCGATAAAGGCGCGAGCAGGCGAGCGGAGGTGTCGAGGGATCCGTTTCCAGCGAAGCGGAAGTGACTTCCTGCCGGAGCATCAGCTGACGCCTGGGCGGTTCGTCTCGGCCGCCTAGTGAATGGAATATCGAGAGCAGCGAGTAGAGCAGAGGTGGCTCTCTCTTTTCGGGCCCCGAATCTGCTGGTCAGTCCCGAGGAGGTGGAGAAGGTGACGAACCGCACGCCGCCTTGTGGGGAGGGGGACCACGAAGGAAATCGAACGAGAGGACCAGGCCAGAGAGATGGGAACGTTTGGCGGAGGGTGGAGGGAAGAGCGGAGGCATGAAGCTGAAACAAGAAGAACGGAATAAAAGGTTGGCCTGGCCGCGAAGGTGAAGCTGAGAAACGGGCCTGGAGGAGGAGGAGGACTCGAGAAGAAACCGGCGGGGGCGGGGCCCCGAGTCTGGATGCTGGGATGGAGCCCGTGGCTCGTTCACCATCTTCGTTCATCTCGGACCCAACCCCCTTTCTCGATCGAAAGCTGGCCCATCTTTCGCCTTCGCTTCTCCCTCTGATTCTTCCGCTCTCCCCTCTGTTCCTGTTCTTCGTCTTTCTTTCTTTCTTTTTTTTTTTATTCTTTAATTCTTTCCTTGACCTTCTCACCTTTGCTCCGCGTGTTTCTGAGTCGGTTGAGGTTGGCGCGATCGTGTTGGAGATCCGTGGACAGTTTTCGATGGCCTGGAGATTTTTGTACGGTCTTTGGGTAGGAATTTGGTAGAAAAATGTGGCTTCACGGAGATTTCAGTGATGGAGCTCGGTCGGGTGATGATTGGTCCGATTTTTTGGAATGGAGGATGAGAACGTTGGGGAGCGCACGCTGGGAAATTGTGGGTGGTTGGTTCTTGGTGGAATAAATTGATCGGTGTGGTGAAATTGTGCGTTAAGACGATCTCGTTGAAAATTATTCTGTATTTCTTTATGGTTTAATCGGTGTGGTTTCTACGGCTCACGGTTTTAGGGTAGAATCTTTGTAGGAAAACTTATAGTGTCACGATCAAGAGGAGTCTAAAAAAATTTAATTATTCAGATTTTGAAACATTGTTAACCTCATCTTCAAGAACCTCCTAACTTTTCTTCCCTTCGCCAAAAAAAAAAAAAGAAAAAATGTAAATAAAAATCAAGAAAAAAGTTGAAAGAAGAGAATAAAAAGAAAGTGGTGAATTCCAACGCAGTCGACGCCGTTCGGAAATACGGAATTGAAATTGCTCGTTGGCTAACTAGCAGCTGCATTGGAATTAACACGGCTGCCCTGTCGGACGAGATAAGATACGGTGCATGTAAACCAGGTGTAAGTGATAGACGCTCGATAATTAACGGGTATCGAGGTGAGAGATGAGGCAGAGATAGGCTGCTCGAGCCGAGGGAAGTTATCTTTGTCGTATCCAGTCCATCATCCACCGAAACTGGTTTACTTTTTACCTTTTATCCGACTTTCGTAACCTCCAGCTCGCGCGTCGCTCGAATTCCTTTTCGTCGCGACGTGGGAAATTTTCGCTTGCGTATACCTGTCGCCGATCGTGTTTCACGCGTCGTTGACGATCGAATTGTAATATCTCGAGAAGTGTCGCGCGCGTATCGACGCCGAGGAGGAGCCGCGCGTCGATCCGCGTCAGAGTAAGCTCGGTTAGTTTCGAGGTTTAGAGCGGGTTCTGGAAGTCGCGCGACTTTCACTAACCTTTCGCAAATCCATTTCGTCCGGATCGCTTATCGTCGTCTGGTTGCGCGGAGAACGAACGTGGACATCTTGGGAATTTTTGATTAAATAGAATTAAATAGAATTAAATAGAATTAAGTAGAATTTAACGAGAAATTATTGTTTGTCTAGACTGATTTTGTACATTTTAAGGGGTTTTTAATGTTTTATCGCGATGGTAATTATATCATGTACTTAAATTTATTTCTTTTATTAAGTTACTTCGTTAGGCTGTTTTTTGTCAATTTTTGCTAGTATTTTCCTACAGGATTTTCAATATTTTATCGTGGTGATAATTAGATGTATAAAATATTCATACTATTTTATTCCTTAGTGTCGGAATTAATATTTTCTAAAGAAATATATAATCCTGACATCTTTTTACATTACGCCCGTTTTTTGTTTGCAACCGCGAGGCGAGAACGGTATGATCCACACCTTGTACAATCCCCCGAGCTATTAAGTCGTATGTCCTGTGTAAATATTCAAAATTAAAATATATTAATATTCTGAAACCAATTTTTCCAACAGTTAGGTTTCTTTACTGCGCTGCTTTCGCAAATTTTTATCCAGGTTCTTCTTAATATTTCCCTCTGGCGATAATTAGGTGCATCGATAATTATCGCATACTTATCGTATTACCTTACAAGGCTGCTTCTGCAAATTTTTTTACGCACTTTTTAAACGTTTACCGTGATAATAAATATTTCAGTCACCCAAATTATCATTTCAATCGCCCAATATTACCCAAAACTCCTTATCACTAATTCTCTCCCATTAAATAACAATTAACGCCTACTTAACGCTCGCCAAAAACGGATTACCCTTGCGATTCATTCAACTCGCGTGTTTCCGATCGTTTCTCATGACTCTGACACCAGAGTCGCGATTCGTTTCGAGAATATTTCGCGCGCTGTCTTTGTGGTCGCCCTTCTATCCCTGTCTCTTTCCCTCTTACCATTTCTTTTCCTCGTCTTCATCCCCGTGTCTGCCTCCCTTCCGCCCTTGTGCACCTAATGGATTACGGGCCAGGCCATTTTTCAGCCGAAATGGATTTTCATAAGGGCCGACATTCTCGGCTTTGGCCGACCGCGTGCATTCTCTACCATTCTCCGTTTCACTCTATCACTGGTCCGCCAAAATGTTTGTAAATAGATGTACAGTCTGGGAGGGGCTCAGGGGGTTTCCCGCTGGGTGAACAAGGCACCCCATCGCGCACCGCGGCCGGTACATTTCTCGGCCTCTTCACCATTCTTCCCTCTCTTTATACGAAACTACATTCGGCCACTTTTTGTATTTCCTTCCACCTTCTTCTACTATTCGCTGTTCCTTCCTCCTCTTCGTCTCCTCTCCCAGCCTCCCACTCGTCCTTATCCTGCTTGTTTCATCTTTTGTTCTTCTACTTTTAACCCTCGTTATTAGTCGTATTATCTTTTCGATGCGTCTTTCGCGTTTCGTTCTTCGTTCTTGGATACGCGGCATCACTGTTCAAATTTAGCGGTATAAATTGAAAAGTGTTGTTGTGGTGCGTCATTTGATGCATTTGGCTGCAGGTTTACCTGATTATTATATTTATATTTATATTTATATTTATTATTATTATTGTACGATAGAGCGGATTATTATTTATGATTTGTTATTTACGAATTACACAGAAATGATACACGATATTGACAGAAAGTTTGGATGAGGTATAATTTCTAATAGACGCGCGGAAATTAAAGAAAGAACAGATTATTTTATGGTTCATTTTGTGGGGAACCTCCACCTTCAAAAGTTTCAGAACGATTTTTATAAGACCATTTTTATGTGAATTTATATTTTTTAGAATATAGCAAAGGAAGCATAATTTCGGTAGAAAGTTATTAGAAGTAATATAATTAGAATATTTTGTACTAAACTCTATGCAACTTTGTATTTTTAAATTTCCTACAAATACGTAAGAGTGTGTAGTTTGGTTATTATTTTTGTTGCAAATATAATTATAATTTTTATAATTTGAATACTTTATGCGATACAAAAATGTGTGGAGTTTAAAAAGCAAATACGGTTCAACAGTTTTCACAGGAAATAAGCTTTCCTGAATAATTTTCAATTATTTTGTGTCGAGATGCCTTTCGTTCATTCCACTTTACTTATTTTACTTAATTATTGTTTGATTAATTTTTCACTTTACCTCCGACTGTTTTTCTCCCACCTTTGTTTACTTGTCTCCTGCTGTTTCTATTTATTCTGTGCTTGACGAAAGTTGCAAAACAATTTTTCCACGTTCAACCGAACGATCTCTTTCTTTAAATACACTTAAAACACCGTTTTCATAAATCTACACGAATCCTGTTTACGAACCTGCCATTATACCTTTCACAATACGCGCATTAATTTATCAAAGCAAAACCTACATGTAAAATATTTCCTTCCCAAGTGCAACCATTCGTCTTTTTCTCTTTTTCAAGTCCAATGTTTCCCTGTCTATTTGACAATGTGCTCTAACATATCACACTGTTGGCCGTGCAAATTATTAACATCCGTTCAAACACGCGCTTTCTTCGGAAGCGATAAATCATCTGTATGAAAACACATTGTGTTTGTCCTGTGCACTTCTTCGTTGTGTAAATTTGTGCAGGATCCACTACTAGGAACTTTGTTCGTACGTGAATTCAATGGAAATCATGTATAACTGTGGGAACAAAGGTAATTTCTAAAGTCGGTTGCACCTTTGAAACCGCGATTCACGGTGACAAATCGCACCCATGAGTATTTCATCACAATAGAGATCCCCTGCGCGACGATTATCTCCCGATGATTGTGCAATTATTTAGAAACGTGTTCTTTATTTTAACATATGGCGCCATTTTGTCCAATATGTCGATAGACGCAAGAATAAAATTGAAGAAGGAAAAAAAATTTTTCAACGGTTTTAAAAACTTGAAGAGACACAAATACACGCAACGCACGTCACAAGTAAAAATATATAAACGAACCCAAAATATAATATCTGATAAATAAAACATTTCCTACGTAGCTTCCAGTTTTTTTCAACTACGTTCATAAAATTACGAATCTGCATAAAAATCCACTATTTTTCTTCAAAATTAATATTTAACAGCGTATACACGCTACCGCACATAAATATCTGACCACTTGGTGGAATCGGATCAAAAAGTTTGTATCAAGATTATATTCTAACTACCTCTCAGTAAAATGAACATAAATTCATATGATTGACACAGAGGCGTGATCCACGTAGTATCTTAAAAATTATAATACACGCAGATTTGATATCCACATTTGTGTTACGTTAACAAAAACTGTATTGATCCGTGTACCAACACTTTTGGTCTTTACAGCACCGTAGCGAAAGGGTTAATTCCATGGACAACGATATACATATTAAGTTATCCCAAAAGTTTTTTCCATTTTATTAACACTGGGACTACCGAGGTGGTCAAAATGACTGGTTTGCAATTTCTCGTATAAATTCTATAAATTTATAACGATGCATTTCTAAGAATTAATTGTGACAGATTTGAACAAACATTCATTTCCCTTGCATTTTATATTTTTTTCAAATAGTTATCATTTTTAATTCTTTGATCGATATGGGTACGCTTTAATCGTCGGTGGTTCTAGTGTTAATAAGTAATAGACGCATAATATTTTACGTTCTACAACATATTATCTCCTACAGAATTCATTTTGCTCTATTTCTTTCCTCCGTCTCTCCAAAAATAAGGGTAAATATTTAAACATTCCTAGAAATCCAGATACAAACTTTCGGAACAACCTAACATTATCCAAAAATTAAATCTCCGTGCGAGAAACTCTTCCACGCGCGTTAACCGTTACCAAAACGTCCTCGCCGTGCACATCCTTCTCGGATCGTGGTCGTTCCGCAGCAAGAAAGGATTAAGGGCGGCTATTGAGCCTGGCGTGATATCTCGTGACACCGCGAGAGGAACGATGCGTGGAACCAGCCAAGCTGGCCGTTTCATTGAGAGAGGCGGGCCGCGTGTGTGCCGCTTAATGGGAATTCATCCGACAGCCGATGGGCGTGCGATTCGCTTGTGGCGATCGCGTGCACGTGGCCGTGACATCGTGGCGCGGAACGAGTCCGCTTTTCACCCGCGACCACGGATGGAAATGGAAGGGCGAGAAAGGGGAACGAAGAAGAAGAAGGCGGGACCGGTCCCTCGAGCTGTCGTTCACCGCTCAATAGGGGCTAATTGCCGCAAGGAGGGCTGCAAATTCGCGGTATTGTAAGGCTCGTCTCGTTTTCGTGGCCGATGTCGAAGCGAGGCCGCATTGTCGGCCCTCTCGCGAGCCTTAAGCCGCCGTTTCAATGGAACGGCGAAATTCAACGTGACACGATGGCTTTCTCGGCGAAACGACCAGTGTGCAGCCGTGAGCTGGTTCGCGAGAATACTCAGGGGCATTTTCACGTGGTGGAAATTTGCGATGGTAGAGTTAATTGTTCTGGGGAGCGAGTTTGCGAGAGGTTGGCTCCTTTGGGTTTGATTTTTGGAATTGTGATTGGGGGTAGTTATAGGAATTGATTGGAAATCTGTAGATTTGTTCTGTTTCATTGTATTTTAATCGTGCCACATTTTTTAACAGTCTGTTTTTTTAATTTAAATTTAAAGTTGCATCAACCCGAATGGGTTATTAGCAGTCACGTAATTTCAAAGTCAGGAAAACGTTGATTTAATACGAAACCAATTAAGTTAATTCCACTTCGGACGTATGTAAAGCAGATGGGTGACTGGGATATTTTAACAGTCTTGAAGTAATAGAAATCTTTTTAGTTGAGACGCTTGAACAGAGTTAAATGTTTGAATAGCTGTAACAAATCAGTATGTATTAATTCAAGCAAGAGTAACTTCGGCTTTATCGTGCACAGACATATATTATTTTGATAGAACCTGAAAACATCACCTCTTTCATCCCTATTACATCGTTTCTCAAGCTCAACCAACAATCGAGTCTGATCTAATTACCCTGTAGCCAACGCTACGCCTTAATCACTCTAAGAAGTTTCAAAACCTCGTTCCATCGCTCCCCGCAAGAATCATCCTCGTCGCTCACATTTCTTCCCAAAACAATAAATATCGTCAGAAAATCGTCTCAACCTCCGCAACAATCAAAAACCCCAAGAAAAGACCAACTTCTTCCACGCGAACAGTCTCTCCCAAAAAGAAGAAAAAGAAGGAAAAAATCAGCAGAGAGCAAACTATTATACAATAAACCCACAAAAACGCGCGACACGATACCCTGGTGAGCGATTACCTTTTCAAAAATCGACTTAAACGCCGACCAAAAGTAGCACCGACGAACCCCAACAATTTTCCCCCAAAAAACACGGAGGTCCGTTTCAGCTTCTCGCGTCCCCGGATCGCCGCGTTCCGGCTTAAAGGGGGTTTACACGGATCCCCCGTAGCTTCCCGTCGCGCGAAATCACAGCATCCTCTTCGTGCACGCTTTCTCGCGCGCTCTATTGACCGATGGTGCTCGCGTATCATTCAGGTAGCCGAGCACCGAGTTTCTTCAAAAAAGAGTTTCTTCTCTCGAAGCAAGAAGACGACGAGGAAAGAAAAAGAAGAGGATCGCCGTGACCGAATGATCCTCGACACCGGTCGTATTTATACTCCTGTTTGCCTCCTGATTCGCCACGGACTCGACGGTTAAAAGGGCGCCCCTCCTCGGTAGTCCATCCTGGTCACCGGTCAAAACACGCATTCGTTTTCCATCACCTATTGCCAGGGGCCGTTCGTTTACCTGGCCGAGCGGTTACACGCGGCGAGACGCCTTTTTCCGCGCGCACCCGCGTGAAATCGCGTAAATCCTGACCTGGACGCTGACGGGAAAATCGCGTTAAGCGGAACTTCGAGGAAAACTGGCCCCGAGGAGGCTGGCTCGGTAGAGGAACCGAGTCGTTCGGACGAAAAGTCACCGTGAAGAGGGATGGCGTTTTTCGGATGGAAGTCGAAGTCCGGGGAGGGATTGGTCTCGCACTCGGAGGGTGGCTTGAGTTGGATTTGATTTATTTGGAGTGTAGCTGGAAAAATTTGTTATAATTAATAGGTTGAAGCAACGGATACTCGGTTGTAATGAGAAATAGGAGATTAATATGAGGGCTATCGGAGTGGTCAGGTGTGATTGGTTTTTTGTACAGGTTTTGTAATTTACTGGGATTTTGAGGGATTTTTAAGTGTTTCTTGGTGAGTAAGGAATGATCTATCTCTTGTATTGTGTATTTCTTCGTGTATGGAAGCGTAGAATTATTTTGTTTCTCAGTTATTCAGAGTTTGATTCATCAAATTTTTGAGAAAAAGAATATTGTAAACGTTAACTTGTCCTGGTTTAACCTCTTGGCTTAAGATTTCCTCAATCTTCGTACGTATTAGCGATAGTTATTCACGTCTTTGACACTCTGTCAAACGCAGAGTATTGAAACGTTACACGTATTTTGTATTTGCTAATTTTCGATATTGTAAATTTGAATTACAGTTAAAGCTAAAATTCAACTTTATCATAAATATTGTGTGTTTTTACTCTATTTTATCCAAAATCGGCGCCACTAGTGTGACTCGTGGTTAATGTGGTTATAGTGTAAGACATTAAAAAAAAAAAAAAAAAGAAAACGTGAATCGACAAAAGTACGAAATTCAACTTAAAACTTCTGAAGAAATTTACACGCGTCTCCATATCGGCGCCAATAGATATTGTACAAAAAAAAATGGATAATGTTTTAAGCACTTGTGATCGCTAATTAATCGCTTTATTCCACCCTTTTCAGAAAGAAAAAAAAAAAAATGACAAGTATTATTTATAAGATAACCTCGTATTTTTTACCAATTAAGTTCCATTAATTCTCTCTTGTCTCGCGTGTCTTTTGCTCCAAATATTATACGTCCCTTATATTTATCTTCCAAACAAATTGTTCCACCGTACGATTAAGTCTGCGCATCTTTAATTATCAATTCATTAATCTCAAACGTGTTCTGTTGCAGAGGTGCAAGGAGAAACTGAACACCCTCGCCATCTCGGTAATGAACCAGTGGCCAGGGGTGAAATTAAGGGTTACAGAGGGTTGGGACGAAGAAGGGAAACACGCGACGGATTCGTTGCATTACGAGGGACGTGCCGTCGACGTGACGACGAGCGATCGGGATCGTTCAAAATACGGAATGCTGGCGAGGCTCGCTGTCGAAGCTGGTTTCGACTGGGTCTACTACGAGTCCAGGTCGCACATTCACTGTTCCGTGAAGTCTGGTCAGTATTTTATTTACTATTCTCTTTGAGAATTATTTTAACCCTCCATAGCCCGAATTTTATCCGCTTATCGGAGAAAAAATTACGATTGATCACAGTTTTTCGCTTTGATTTGAAAATATTTTAACTAATATTTGCTGTAAATGGATCGTTGTGTCGCTACGGTAATACAGTAATCAAATTTAATAGCGCAGTGATAACTAAATAAAATTAATTTTTTAAAATATAGATGCATCAGTTTGGAACTTTTAAGTCGCACGGTCCCATAGAGGGTTAAGTCCAAATTGTTAATTCATTGTGAATCCAATTCTGTTTTTACACGATAAACACGTTCCCGAAGAACGCGTGCGAAAGAAAGAAAAAAATAAAAGATTGATTGGGAAAAGAAAAAAAAGTAGTAAAAGTAGTAAAAGTAATACGATAAAACGTATAATTATTTATTATATTTAAAAAAAAAGGAAAAAGAAAACTGTGATTGATGTCGTACAAAGTTAATTTTTTTCTGAATACGATAAATAATTGATTAAAGGTTCAGAAGTAAATGGATGTAATTTTGAACAATTAATAGAGGATTATTACGTACGATACGTGAATCTCTGTTCATGATCGACGCGAATGAAGTGGGAATTGTCGATCGATCGATATGACGCGTCGAGTAGCTGTAGCCGAGACGACGCTCTCGTGTAAATTGTCATTACGCTCCTTTAATTTGGTGGCATCGATTAATTTCCACGTCAATTTCAATTACCTCGACTAAACACAATTTACTGTGCTATGGCCACCGGCACAATAGCCTTCCAGAAATCGATTGATATTTTGTCGTTTCGCACCACACTGTTTCCATGTGGAATGATTCCATCTTTTGATATAAAAAATTATCGTTTCACTAGAAACATTCGCATTATACGTGATTTGAAATGTACAACGAATATAATATAGTTTACAGAAATTTTAGAATCGAGGAATTAATTGTTCTTAAGACATTTAAACATTTCTTTTTTTTCTTTTTAGAATTATTTTTAAATATTTTTCGTATAGTTGCGTCTCGTTATTTTCTTTTTCCATTAATGATTGTATATCACGCAATTAAAGTTGCAAGTTTATATGAAAAAGTATTATATTTCTGATTTCGTATATAATAATTTCATAAATTATTATTTATTTGTTTCAACTATAAATTATTATTATTTATTTTTTCTATATAATAATTTGATAAATATATTGTTAAATATAAATACATTTATCAAATTCTCTGTGGTACGCTTAATAAAACACTGATTCCAAGAAATTGAAATCGAAAAAATTGATAATTACATCAGACCGTAAATATCGATGACACAATCTTATTTGCTGATTTTTATTTCAACATTATGCCAAATTAAAAGCATCTAAATTTAGTTATCGATCGCTTTTGATCTACATTCCTTTGGGGACACACGTTTTGATATCTCGCCTCGTCACTGTTACTTCATCCATTAAGCCGAAATAAGGTTGGCCAGCCAACAAACAAGTCACGTATCGATGTTATCTGGAGTCGTTTTGGTCACCTAATTTCTCTTTAAATTACGTGTACTATTTACAATTCGATAGACGGGTATCGATACATCTTATCGTTCCTCCGTGATTACTACATTGTCGAATTTCGGAAAACCGTGTCAACGAATCTTTCTTACTGCATTTTATGAAAACTGAAGTTAATTGTTTACAAAAATAAAGAAATAAAAAATAGGAACTTTGGTAAATTTATATATTTAACCCTTTCGCTACTAAACATGACTAAATAAAAAATCTTTCTACTTTTACGGCTTCAAAAACAGATCAATTTTTGGAATTTTTTCTTCGGAAAACTATGAACCAGATTTTGCTTAAATTTTACATATATCTGTGTACATCGGTTAACAATATTTTTTGGAATTTTTATAGCAAGAAAATTGTCGTATAACAACGTGCGTATAATTTAAATCGTGACGAGTAAAAAATATTTAAACGGCCTGGACCACACGGAATCATTGAAATTATTTGAAGTATCGTGGAAAAATAATTTTTGTAAGAAGAATAGAATTGATTCGATAATTAGTATCAAGTATTTCATGAAATAATTCACGATTCGTTGCCAGAATGATATTTTACTTTCACTAGTAAATTTTACGAAAGAGCACCACTGCTCCATAAAAATGCATTTGCTACGCCATTGGCTCATGCGTTAAGAGGAAGTTATCTGTTTTACCGACTTCCATAGATCTTCGAGGTATTGCAGAAAATGATCGTGCTTCCTGAAACAAATTATTCCATGAATACCAAGACAGTGAAACATGTGCGGTGTACGAGAGGCTATTTGTTCAAGTTAACGAAAAAAAATAGGATTGGACATTATTTATAACTCATAAATATAATATTTAAAAAAATGTGTCACTGGGCTACAGGACTGTGAAAAATTTACGAAATACCTGTATTGCAGAAAAAAAAAAAAAAAATTATTATAAATTATTATTCACCAATACCTATTTAGATAACTTTTTACCTATATAATGTAACTTCTTTTTTTTTCTAAAAGTTTATTAATAAACTCTATATTAGATTTATTTCAAACTATTGGCAAAGTACCATGGCAAAACTTAATTAAAATTGCTTGAGCTGTTTCGGAGCAAATGGGTCGCAAACTTTGAAATATCCTCGCAAGGACGAAGTTGTTAAACTTCAAGACACGTACTTAGCTTATGAGTTCCATTAACTCCGCCATATGCAGCGATGCAAAAAATGTTCGATAAATAATCATAACGAACATCTCGGAGCAATCGATAAACACCACCAGTTGGAAAGAAACGTTAAAAAAGAAACAGTGAACGCGACCAATCGGGGGTGCAGGCTCGTTTCGTCGGTCAGTCAGGGCTCGAGTTTCAAAATAAATGTCAATAAATCTAGGCCCGCCTGTCGGTTCAAATTAGATCCCAAGGTAAAAGTCGCCGAGAAATCGATACGAGTCGAAAGAACGATATTCGAGAGACGACGAAGGCTCAAATGGAAACAGCCAGTTAAAAGAATAGAGTATCGTCTGTGAAACGCGTGTCAGAACTTCGACGCCTTCGCGATCCTTTTATCCGTTCCTCCTGCTCGATCCTTCCTGATCGATCTTTACCTTTCAACAGTTTTCTGGAAAAATATTAGATGAATTTTAATCATAAATCTAATCCGATGCGGTTGACTTTTGGTCCTACGATCAGCTCTGATTTATTGCAGTATAATTCAGAATTATGTCATAATTCATCCTGC
>SMSQ01003448.1:52310-94733 GCA_019453375.1 Ctenoplectra terminalis | reverse complement strand
AAAAAAAAAAAAAAAATTATTATAAATTATTATTCACCAATACCTATTTAGATAACTTTTTACCTATATAATGTAACTTCTTTTTTTTTCTAAAAGTTTATTAATAAACTCTATATTAGATTTATTTCAAACTATTGGCAAAGTACCATGGCAAAACTTAATTAAAATTGCTTGAGCTGTTTCGGAGCAAATGGGTCGCAAACTTTGAAATATCCTCGCAAGGACGAAGTTGTTAAACTTCAAGACACGTACTTAGCTTATGAGTTCCATTAACTCCGCCATATGCAGCGATGCAAAAAATGTTCGATAAATAATCATAACGAACATCTCGGAGCAATCGATAAACACCACCAGTTGGAAAGAAACGTTAAAAAAGAAACAGTGAACGCGACCAATCGGGGGTGCAGGCTCGTTTCGTCGGTCAGTCAGGGCTCGAGTTTCAAAATAAATGTCAATAAATCTAGGCCCGCCTGTCGGTTCAAATTAGATCCCAAGGTAAAAGTCGCCGAGAAATCGATACGAGTCGAAAGAACGATATTCGAGAGACGACGAAGGCTCAAATGGAAACAGCCAGTTAAAAGAATAGAGTATCGTCTGTGAAACGCGTGTCAGAACTTCGACGCCTTCGCGATCCTTTTATCCGTTCCTCCTGCTCGATCCTTCCTGATCGATCTTTTCCTTTCAACAGTTTTCAGGAAAAATATTAGATGAATTTTAATCATAAATCTAATCCGATGCGGTTGACTTTTGGTCCTACGATCAGCTCTGATTTATTGCAGTATAATTCAGAATTATGTCATAATTCATCCTGCGGACGAATGGTTCTTGAATACAGCTCTGTGGAAAATAATTTTAATTTCGCAATGTGTTTCACAATAGTTTCTCGGATCAAACCTTCAGCAAATTCTTTGATCAACTCATCCAATCCTTCACAACCATTTATCACACTCGCCTGCCTCCTCGATATTCCTCACAATCATCCCCAAAGTCTCTTCCGATCGATCCGCTTCACCCTTCCAACAAAATCCCAAGTACCAATCTTCCGCTTCCTTTTCTTCCATCCATCCTTCCCACACGAATCAGCAACCGATCCCGAACGATCAACAAAATTCGCATCTAAGAAATTTGCATCGGAGAACGGTCCCTTCGGTTCGGAACAGCTCGCAGAGATCCACCTAGGAACGTCGGTGAGCGCGTCGGAAGATGTCTCGGGGACGATAAGTCGGATCGATGTCGCCGCGGGAAGAAATTTAAATTCAAATAAGGCCCGCCGTCGCTCAATCTCGGCGGCTCGATACAGAGGGTCGCGTCGATCCCAGGGGAAATCGCGATCGTTGGCGAGGAACAATCGTTACAGGTTAAGGGCTGAGCTGTCGTCGGCCGAAGATTGTCTCGAATTTCTCACGGTTAGCTCGTTTCACGTGCCGCGTTTTCAACCGTGCTCGTTTCATTCGTCTCTGGTCGACGGTGACACCGCAAGTCCGAGGATCCGATTACCTCCATCGGACCCTTCCGGTTCGAGAGCTCGAACCGCCAACCAATTCCGACGTTTCGTAGAGCGCTCGTCGAAATTCCACCGTTCTCCGTTCCGAACTTCTATCTTCTTTTCTTTTTCTTTTTTTCTTTTCTTTTTTTTTTTTTCTCATCTCCACACACCAATCGTACTGAACCCAAAAAAATTGTCTGCTTCCAGAATCTTCGTCGGCCGGAAAATCAGGAGGCTGCTTCCCGGGCAGAAGCCTGGTTCGAACCGAGAACGGTTCAACGAAGCGGCTGGACCAAGTGCGACTCGGCGAACGGATCGCAGCGCTCGACTCGAAAGGCGACATCGTGTACAGCGAGGTGATCGCGTTCATGGACCGGTCTTTGACAGAGAGGAGACAATTCGTACAATTGACCACCGAATCAGGTCGAGTGCTCACCCTAACTCCGGCACATTTGGTACCAGTCGAGGGCAGATCCTCGGTGTTCGCCGGCACGGTTCAACCGGGCGACAAGATCCTCGTTCGAGATCCAGCCGACGAGAACGAGGTCGAGCATCGTTTACGATGGGACAAGGTGGTCGACAATCGACTGGTCCTCGAAGAGGGTATCTACGCTCCCCTGACGACGGAAGGGACCGTATTGATAGACGACGTGGTCGCGTCCTGTTACGCGTTCGTGAACAGCCAGCAAGTGGCTCACTACGCGTTTCTACCGTACAGAATGTGGAACAGCTTGAAATCGTTCTTCGAGAGGAGACTGTTGGGCGTCGAGGAGCAGAGGTACCCGGAAGTCAGGCAAGACTCGAGGACGACGCAAGAGGGCATCCTCTGGTACGCGTCTTTCTTGTACTGGCTCTCGTCCTACGTCACACCCTCGAGGATGCTGTATCAATGAAGCAACTCTCGATCCGGGATGACTTCTGGTTTTCGTTGCGTGAAACGGACCGTGAAACGCGTCCGGGAGAGCCCTGTCGTCACGTGGCTGCTAGCCGAGGCACGAGAATTTATTTCGATGGACTGGAGGAGAATGGTCCTCGGAAGAATGAAGATGCACGTGTACAGAGGAAAAAGGAACAATGGATACGTGGAGCGTCCACGAGCGTGTTCCACGGGTGTGGAAAGGAAGAAGAAATGGAAGAGATTGTAATTTAATGGGGAGGAATAGGGGGAAGGATCGTTTGTGCGAATGTATTTCATTTTCTTTTCTTTTCTTTTTTTTTTTCTTTTAGTTCTTTTTTTTCTTTTTTTTCTTTTTGTTCGTTTTGTAATTGGAGAACGTACTCGATGCGTGGATTACGTCGAAGACGAAACCGGATGTAACAGTGACGTTCGTTGGCCAGTGACCCACTTCCGTTCACCGAGTGACGTGTAGTATACTAGGTATTATTATTGGACGAAGAGAGAAGAGGAAAGGTGTTTTAGAAACGAAGCTTTAGAAACGATCGAAGCTTTTCTCTTGATATCGGTAGCGTGTGTACAATACGAGTATGTAATTGTAATTTTTTTTTTTTTTATTTTTTTCTCCCTTTTTCTTGTTCCTCGACGAACGTGCGCGAACCGTGTTTTCTGAGATGGATCTGCGACAGAGCCCGGTTAAATGTGACTTTTTTAGAAGGTGATCACGGCGAGTAAATTATTTCGAGAGTTCGTCGATAAATCGATGCTAAGGGGAGACGGAAGTGCGTGTTTGAAATTTATTTATGGAACTTTTGCAGAACTTCGTTCGAAGCGAGAGACTTAATTGTCCGGCGAAAAGCTCGAAATGCTTGAAAAGTATTTCCGATTCTGTGTGTTGTGCATCGTGGAATGTGTTTGGTTGAATGTATGCGAAAAACCGTGATTTATGTTTTCCACGGTGAAACTGAGAAATTCGAGAAATTGTTCCGTTTATAAGCGATCAAATATTTCCGTTTATTCGTATCACGCATCCTGTAAAATATAATAATTGATTCCGCGAGTTCCCAGTTTTGCATTTTATCGCTTTTGCGCCGCTTTTAATTAAGCATGTTTTACGCGATTTATCGAATATTTAACAGCGTAATTTATTTTTTAATCGTTTAACAAAACATTTAACAACAGCTCGATAGGAAGCGTTTTTAAATAATATTTATGTAATTATTTTTTCAATTATTGAAAATGTCAAAGACGAGTCTTGCGAAACCCGTTTATTATTGCAATATCATTACTTGCACAAGCTTTTAAATATATTTGTATTATGTTCTTCCTATAACATGTTTATGAACATCTTTAACGAGATAGAGAAACATTTTTAATCGATGCTTAATAAATATACATAAATATTAATAGTGTCATTAAAAACTCCACTATTTCTGACAATTCTCGTTAAACTTGATATCTACCATTCCCACGCACAATCTATTAAAATATCAGGTCATAAAAGTGCTCGTCATTCGTTTCGCAAAAGGCGTGTAATAAAAATTTTTCAAACTCGATTAAAAATTCCACGTTGAATATGCGAGTTAAATATTTATTATGCAAAAAAGATAAAATGCTCAACTGTTTCCAATCTGTTTAACGCTCCTATTGTGTACGTCGAAATTTTCATTAAATAATAATCACATTGTGTGACCTTTTAAAAAACGTAACCAAAAATTCGTTCGCTCGTTTCGAGACTGAGAAATCTGATTAGAAAAAAAGTTAGCGATAATACTGAATACAATAGGAGAGTTAAAGACGTTCAATATAAAATAATGGCATTTCACACGCTACATAAAACGCTTGACGATATGTTTTTAACCTCGCTTGTACTAACAAAATGCATTTAAAAACATATTAATCAATTAATTACTTTCTTTTCAATTAACAGATTCTAAACTCGAATTGTTCAGCCAAATCAGAGACACGTTCGTGTTCACTGCAACGTACTGACCCTTTTAATCGCTTCTCCCCCGAATCTCGATTCGTTAGAAAAAAAAAGAAAAAAAAAAAAGAAAAAAGAAATCGAGATTCTAGCGTTGGCTGTTATTCCTCGGATGCAGTTGACATTTAGAAACAATTAATTTATAGAGATTCCTTTGAACGCTAATTTTCTTCGGTCAAACGACGCTTTTCTCTGGTGTTTTTGATTCCCTGTGTTTAAGGTAACAGACTTGAAAAAGAAAAAAAGAAATAAAAGGAAATAAAAAGAAATAAAAAGAAAAAAAAAAAGAAAAAAGAAGAGAAAAGTATTACGTCCCTGTTATCTTCCTCGAGCGATCCAAAAGAGGAAGAAAAAAAGAAGATTAAGCGCGCTTTAAAAGAGAAAAAGGAAAGAATCATTGTACATAGTCCGCTGTCCGCCATTTTCTTTCTCTTCCGTAGAATTGTGTGAGCGCCGCGTTTCCTCGACTCGTTCTTTTTTAACCCTATCCGTATAGAACTGCTGCATTTAACGCTATTCATAGATGAAACAACGAATTTCCCATCGATGTATAGCAATCGTTAGCGTGGAAATTATAATCCGATCGATTGACGGCCATCGATGATCCATAATCGGGTTAGGATGATTGTTTCACGCTGGAACGGTTACTGCATCGACGCCTAAGTTATCCTCAGAAATTTATATATTATATATTATTATATTATAGTAATTATTATTATATTATTAATATTATTATATTATATTTTATTATATTATATTATTATTTGTACGTAGCGGAAGAACAAATTATAAATTATGTATATATACCATCGATAGATTGAATTAAATCATTAAACAGAGCAGAAACATGTATCTTGTGATTGTTGACCTTTTTTCAAGAAATTAAAACAATTCAATTGTTTAGTTTAGTTTTATAAATAGTTTTTTCTACTCGTAGAGCGAATGAATCGTATCCACTGAATATGTAATTTTTATTACAAATTAGTATATATTTGACGTTTTTGCACGAGAATAAAAAGTAATAAATTGTATTTGGCATGATATACTTAATTTTATTTTTTTTTTGTATAAGAGTAATGAAACAGCAGTGTCAATTTTTAATTAGTTTAGATTTATTACGAGTAAAATACATTTGACTCCGAACATTCGGTACCTTATATATTAATCACTTTCTGTCGACGATTGTTGCTTCACCATTTAATATTAAAAAATAGTAGAATAACGAAGCAATTATTTTATCAGCGTCTAAAACTATTTTACAATATTATTTTTAAGATTTTTAAGTGTTTGAAAGACTAAATATACTATTACAGACGTTTACAAAAAATAGAAAATATATATTAAAAAATTACAGAACGAGAAATGTAAATCTAAAGAAAAAGCACTTTGATATATTTAAAAAAATTGCGATTTAATTGCCTGTAAATTATTTGAAACTAGAAACTAATTGTTCGATCCGTAACAAAGATTTCACGAAATATAAAAAGTCAAGGCATCCGTAACTGACCCTAAGAAAAAAAAAAAATATCGTAATTAAACTGACAAATCGTTACTTCTTTGTCCAATCGAGTATTTAATCAAATTTACATGTCAAACAAGATTTCATCGACTCGTATCATGCAAATATTGCGAATATCATTTTCTCCACCGTAATTAAGACAGACGCGTGCACAGAATGGCGGAAATAGACGAAGATGCCTTGCAAAGGGTGAGTGTTTTCTGCATACTAAATCTTGGAGGTTATAGCTCTAATTTCCTCGATAAGAAAAATATTCAGTAAATTACGCCACGCTTCTCAATTATCTTTTGCAACGTCTGAAAAAAACTTTCAATTTTCTACAAGAATTAAAATTAATTTCTCGTAATTTTTTTAACGTGCAGCTAACAAAGTCATTTTTTGTTTCAGCAACCAAGCGTGGTGATCCCGTATCTGCAAGAATTGGAGAAACACTTCTTCGAATTGGTCGCCTATGGAAATGTCACGGAAGTGAGGCAGTTCCTTGAAAGCAATCCAAATTTTAATATCAACGTGATCGATTTTCAGGTAAGACCTAACCGTGCGACAATTTTCACTAGTTTATGATAGAAATTGAATGACTGCGATCTAAAAATATCAAAGTAATATCTCTATTTTTTTTGTTTCTTCAAATGTCGCTACTTTTTGATACTCCCTAAAATTTGTTAATAATTTGTTTCACTTCCTGTGACAAAAATTTTGCCGTATTGGTACATGTGAAACTTTATTTATTGCGTTGAAATACGTATAGAAGATACATCAAGATTGTTCTTTGAGTGTAGCATTTTTTTCTTTTGAAAATTGTATCTAAATAATTTACATATTACACGAAGTAATACAATCTTCAAATCTATCTCAAAACTAATATAAAATGTTTTTCTGCCAAGTAATCAATACAGATCCAAACGATATTTAAATTCACTCGTAAATTGAATAACTTTTTTTATCTTCGCCATAGAATTACAGGAAACTTGGTATCCCAGAAAATACACGTTACACAAACTTCTCTTACATCTCTAAAATCATCGATGCAATCGTTACCAATTTACACAATAAAAGTTACCCTGCTTGACTCTCATTATCCTCTAACAAAAACATTTAACAAAAATTCCTACATTTTATCGTTTCAGAAATTGCACAGTCGAATGATATACTCCTAGTGTCCTTTTAACACTAGATTTACGGAACCCGTCAATTTGACGTAGTTCTAATTTCGGGTTTAAGTTTAACATGTGTGCGAGCGGAAATTGGAAGATCGAAATAAAATTTATATACGAAAAATATACTAAATAAATCTCTACTAATAAAAACTGATTGATTTAAAGTAAAATGAACTAATTATATTACAAAATATCCGCATTTTAATGTACCCATCAGAATGATCCAATCAAGGTCCGTAAATCTAGTGTTAAAAATCTGTAATTGTTTTAAGAAAGCGCACCAACGATTCAGATAATTCCTCGCAAATGTAATAATACAAGAAAGAGAGTATACTTTCCGAAGAAAAAGAACCAAATCTCGAGCACATCGGAATTAATTTTCAAGAGCAAAGTTTTCCAAACTTCTACCACAGAGAAACCTTAAGTATCCTGAAACACAGCTTCCTTTCGGTGGAACCTCGTAAAGATTACGAAATTTATCAGCTATCGCCTGTTTTCCACGACATAACCGTAAGTGGTGTCCGTCGTTTAATGCGTCGATCTCACGAGAAGGTCGCAGGTAAAGCGAGCACGCCAACCATTTTCTTCGGACCTCCAGCCGACCCCTTTTTTCCAAGATCATTTCCGATGATTTACACGACAGGCTGTCCCGAGAGTTCAAAGAGCAGCGCCGTCCACGCTCGGGTCGCGGAAGACTACCAACGAGACGCAACAAAGAAGAAGAAACAAAACCGAGGACAACGACGAAGAAGGAAAGCGAGCGGAGATCAGGCTGCAGAAGCAACAGAATCGAAGGAGGAAGGCAAGACGAGGCCTCGTTATCTCCGATCTTCACCCCGTCGAGGTACACGTACTCCCCGTGGAATGTTACCCCTCCTCCGAGAGTTTCGTGTCGTCCTCCTCTCTTCAGGGTTCCCAAAAAGCCCAACCCTCGTTTCGCTTTGAGCCAGAGAGACCGCCTTGAACTTGGTCGACCGATCGAAGGAGCGAGAAGGAAAGGGATCCCGTGTGTGGAAGAAGAGGGATCAGCCGTTGAAGAAGCTTAAGGAGAAGGAAGAGGAGGAAGAAGCGAAGGGAGATAGGGCGCGAGAGAAACGGAACGAAAGAAGCGCTCCGGCACGGCTGCCTCCGTGTATCTACGGCCATATTTCAGGCCGTCCTTTACAAGACAATGGTTTCAGCCGAGGACCGATAAAAATTATTCAAATGACTGGTCCCGCTGTAAATTCCATCCGGGAATCCCCTTGCCACTGTGCTGGCTTGCGAGACCTGTCCTCTGTGCTTCTCGCGTATAAGTATGATTGCTCTCGTTTTCTTTTTTTTTTTTTTTTTTTTTTTTTTCTCAGCGGCGACCCAATATTTGCACATCAGGGTCATCCGGTAGGTTTTGTTAAGGATAATTGATGATCAGAGGGCTGATTTTTGCGCGCGTTCTTGTTTTACGGAATACTTTGGGAGAAGTGAAACTTTTCGTTGGGTGGGAAATAATTACTATCTGGTGTTATAAAAAGTGGTATAATAATTGCCGAGTTTGGATGAACACTTCGATAACGCGAATTCTCAAAGTTTTTATCGATAGGGATGTATCGGGTCGTCCCGAAAGTTTCTTTTATCTTCTCGCGGTAGCCTCGTTTGGCAGTGTTTATATAGACACGCAACTTTATCCGTTAAACAGGAGACGAAGCAAGGTAACAGAGCAAAATAGATTTTGGATTAAAATATTACCCATTCATTTCTTATTAATAAAACGAAAGAAACTTTCGGGACAACCTAATAGAATGCCTAATACAATACCTGATATAATATTAAGCTATCGAAGTAATAACTGAACGCGATTATGAATAAAAATGGAAGCGAACGTGTGCAGAGTTAAGCCACGAAAGCACCGTGTGCGTACCTTCGCGCCGCGAATCATTATCTCCGATCAATAACTCTCGCTCACCTTCGTCCCCAAGGTAACGTAACTCTCCAATTTCCCAACCATTAAATCATCGTCGAGCAAGTAAATAAAAATAAGAAAGGAACGAACGATTCCAGCTACAAATCAAAACCCAAAACCGCACAGGCGGACCACAAAAAGTGTTCGCCAGAGAATCAGAACCGGAGGAATCGTGGCGTCAACTCCGCGACCTACACACGGAACCCTCTTTCGACAACAAAACTGCGCGATATTTCTCCAATGTTTGACACTCGACGACTTCCACAAACTCTTCGTGCGAAAATCCTCGATTGTTTCGAGGCTCGTGTTTACTCTGACGCGAAAATGGTTCGGAAACAGCTGTCGAGTTCGGTCCATTCGGAAAAGGCGAGGCCCTCGAGCCGGCATATATCACAAGGTGGCATTGTGGCGGTGCGTGTGGGTCCGAGGGATCTCGTCGAAAAGCCAGGATATCAGGGAATATTGTGACCGTTGTGTCGGCGGCACAATGGAGCTGGCCCATTGTCGGTGGCCACCTCTGTGAACGCGCCGCAGATGGGCGACAAACGTCGTCGTACCGTTCTTCGTACAAAAAGGGACACGGCTGAGATATGGAGACTAGGACAGAGAGTCAGGCAGGAAAGAGAAAGAAAGGAGAGCAGATATAGAGAAGTTGGAAAGTCGATTTTCTGGAAGAATGAAAAGCGGCCGAGAATTCCGAGATCGTGGAAAAGCGTGGACCGCCTTCTTGTGACACGTGCAAGTGGCGGAGGTTCTGTTAGAAAATGGTGTCGATTGGTGTGTCGTAGGGCGAACGGTGGTTTTATGGTCTGATTCTCTGCCGACTGACACTTTTGGTTTAGGCATCGTTGGCTTATAGGGACTGACGATGTCAATTTTAAAAAATAATACTTTGCGATTGATTAATATATGTTGAGCAAGATTTTACTTTGCAGGCTTTTAGAATTTTGTTTAATTCTTCGCTATTTTTCGAACAGATCTTTTGAATTCGTATTATAGAATTAATCTAACGGAAGATCGATAAAATCAACGCTTGCAATTTCTCATAGAAATTATTGAAATTTACAACGATTCAGTTTCGGCAGTTTTTCGTGATTTCCTGTGAAAAATATAGGTAAAGATCTGTTCTTATTACGTTATGTATTTTTTTAGAATATCATTTTTATTTCTTTGGGTACAAATAAGTCTGCTTTAATCGTCGGTAGGTTTAGCGTTAAGTTTCACAAGATTGAGAAACGAATAAACAAAGTAGAATAAAAAAAAGATATTAAATTTATTTCCTATTGAAATCTCCCTGATAAGACTTCTGATAATCTAATTTGAATGATAAAACAGTGATGATAATAATAAAAGAAGCAAAAATTCACCAAATCTCTTTTACAAACCAGAAAACTAAATTACTCATATAATATATACGAATAGATCTACTTTAATGATCGGTAATTTTCGTGTTAAAGACCACCGACAAAACCAACAAAGAAACATTTACTTTCCAATCAGAATAAATAAATAAATAAATGTGAAAAAATTCCAACACAGACAACCGAACAATTCTTCGACGACCAAATACACGTGTCACAAATCATTCCGAGGTTTCAACCCAAACGAGACACTTTTTTATCCGTTAATGAGGAGTCATCGCCTTTTTTCGTAGGGTGGGACCGCGCTTCACATCGCGGTTCACGACAGGAACATGCCGATGGTGGAGTACCTCCTGTCCCATCCCGACATCGATCCAGGCGACACGCACCTCCACGCCATCAGGGTCAACGAGGCGAAGATCGCGATGATTATTTTAAACAAACTCAACGAACTGTCGCCAGGATTGGAGTACGCTGGCGTGACGCAGAGTACCGATTTTCCAGACGACACAACGCCGCTCGCTGTTGCCGCGCAATACGGTCATTTCGAGATGATCAATCTTCTCAGGAGAAGACACCACGTTCTCCTTAGGCCGCATCCGCCTAATTGCAACTGCGAGGAAGTCTGCAAGTACGAAGTTTACCGATTCTTATGATATGCAGGGTGTTACGGGAACTCGTGGCTTTAAATTGTAGTACTGTAATTTTTTAATCGCATAGACTCAGTGTAAATAGGCGCGTGTTTGGATAAAATATAAAAATTATGCTAAATATTAAAAAAAAAAAATTAAGTAAAATACTGCTTTGCATGTGAACAATAGTAGAACGTGCAGTTGGACAGATGGACAGTGCAACATCCTTTTAAATATTACAATATAGATTTTAATTATTTTCACGAAATAAAATAATCGTATAGAATTTCTGATGATAAAATTAAATATTGTAAGAAACGCAATTAGATGAAAAGAACAATTATGGTCTCCATTGTCGAGTTAAGAAGAATACNCCACGTTCTCCTTAGGCCGCATCCGCCTAATTGCAACTGCGAGGAAGTCTGCAAGTACGAAGTTTACCGATTCTTATGATATGCAGGGTGTTACGGGAACTCGTGGCTTTAAATTGTAGTACTGTAATTTTTTAATCGCATAGACTCAGTGTAAATAGGCGCGTGTTTGGATAAAATATAAAAATTATGCTAAATATTAAAAAAAAAAAATTAAGTAAAATACTGCTTTGCATGTGAACAATAGTAGAACGTGCAGTTGGACAGATGGACAGTGCAACATCCTTTTAAATATTACAATATAGATTTTAATTATTTTCACAAAATAAAATAATCGTATAGAATTTCTGATGATAAAATTAAATATTGTAAGAAACGCAATTAGATAAAAAGAACAATTATGGTCTCCATTGTCGAGTTAAGAAGAATATNCGGATAATTCTTTTTTGCGGAGTCAGAATTCAGAATTTTGTATCGGGTACCTTGATGAACGTTCGGATTGAAATTTTTTTTTATTTTAATCTATTACAGTTGGAATTAAAATTTTTTATTTTATTATATTACAGTTGGAATTGGAAGTTTTTTATTTTAATCTATTACAGTTGGAATTGAAATTTTTTATTTTATTATATTACAGTTGGAATTAGAAGTTTTTTATTTTATTATATTACAATTAGAATTGAAAATTTTTTACTTTGATCTATTATAGTTCAAATTGAAAGTTTTTTTATTTTAATCTATTCCAGTTGGAATTGGAAGTTTTTTATTTTAATATATTACAGTTGGAATTGAATGTTTTTTATATTACTATATTACAGTTGGAATTGAAAGTTTTTTATTTTAATATATTGCAGTTGGAATTGAAAGTTTTTTATTTTAATCCGCAACCGTTGGAATTGAAAATTTTGTTCTTATTGTGATTTATTATTAGTATTTAGAACTACTATCTTTTAAATCGGAAATTTTTTATTCGTATCTTCTAATTTATTTGTGATATTTAAATTTACTAGTTTTTGAATCGAAAATTTAGTTATTGTTGCTTCTTCATGTTTTTAAAATTCTAAGAGATACTGTTTTCCTGTTCAACAATGTTGTATTTCAACTTTAACACGAGAAATTGAATCGATAACAGGTTCGAAATGATCATGATATTCCTCTTTATTCTGACCTTCCTGTATTGGATAACTGCCGCACTGGACGTGAGAATAAATGGACAATTCGAATTGGAGAGGAAATATTGGAACAAGTATGATCCCACGTTGATTGCCGAAGGAATTTACTGTCTGGCGACAATAATGGCTTTTCTGAAATTGCTCTACATTTGTCAGCTAGACTATCATCTGGGCCCTCTTCAACTTTCTCTTGGCAAAATGATCAAGGACGTTGTAAAATTCATCATTCTTTTCAGCATAATTATTTTTGCATTCACTACAGGTAATTGTATTATATATTGCATTATTTTTAATCTTTTTATAAAAACTGGCAATTTCTCTCCTATACAAATAAGATTAACAGTTTGTATAATTATTTATCGAATTAAATTTAACAAAAATTTAAATGTTCAATCGTCGCGTCTTAAAATAACAATATAATTTATTAAAATAAAATATTTCCAACTGCATCTTTAATCGTTTCTTATTTGTAGATCCAATTTTCAATTTAAGCGTTGAAAAGTAACAAAATTAAAACCGTAGGGTTTTTTTCTAAAGAAATCTTTGGGTTCTTTGAAACAATTTTATAAAACTGAAATTTTTGCTCTCGTCTTAGCAGCGGTTATTTTTTTTTTTTATACAAAAAATGAAGGAAAATGGAACGATCAATTTTGATTTTTATTTATTTTATTTTATTTCTGAAATAAGAGAAGCACGATCGCCACTTTTCGATCGGATTTTCGAAATGATCGATGGCACTCGAACGGTCAAATATATTTTCTTTCAGGCACGTGTAAACTTTACCAATACTACGACGAGATGGTTCAAATCGACGACGAATCAAAAATCAAGACCCAACAGGTCAGTTCATTCGTAAGTTTCACGTCTGCCCTGAAAACCCTTTTTTGGGCGCTTTTTTGCATGAGTCCCATCGAAAGCGCTGATGTGATAATTGAAAACCTTCCTGGAGAATCGGAGACAGAGACCATCATCAATCATCACACCTTCACGGAGATAATCGGTTATATATCCTTCGCTGGTAAATCGTTCACGTAATTTTTCTTCATTCCACGTCAAGAGATACAAATGCCTCTCGAAATTTCATTATTGAATTTCTACAATCATTTTCAAGATAGCTTTGTTTCAATTCTCAATTTTCAATATATTAAGTAATCATATTATGATTAAATAATTATTTTAAATACATATTATGTTAATGATAATTTGAATACTTAAATATTTCCTACTAATTGCTAATATTTTTATTGCCGATATTTTTAATATTCATAGCATTTTTTTTAGTGTTGATACAATCATCGCAAAACAGATATTTTAACAATTTTTTTTTATATTTTTGTAATTAATACGTTCCTTAGGTATTTAAATTTTTGTAAATTTTTGTTAGTTTTATTTTATACCAAGTGTATTTATTGTCGCTTAATTTAATTTATAGGTAATTTATGACTAATCGGGTGATAGAATATACAAAATTAGTTATTTAAATAACGTTTGAACGACTTCAAGACAGACAATTTCAATTTTATTCCATTAGTTTTACTAATTAAATTATTCTATAATTTTCTATTATTCAAAAAGATGATAATGTTGCCAATTATTCACGCTTATTAATATTTCTTTTATTAATTAAAATGGTAACTATTAAAAGAAGCTGACGACAATTTTGAATCCCTGTTGTAAAAATATTCTTCATCTCAGGAAATAAGTCACTTATTTTCCATCGTGAGTGATAGGTTCTCTTTTTCAGGATTCACATTCATCGCCGTGATATTGATTTTGAACATGTTGATCGCGTGCATGTCTAACACAATGTCAAAAGTCACGGAGAACGTGATCGTGGAATGGACTTTCGGCCGAACCGAGGTTCGAAATACGATCAACAATTGATTTAAACAAGAAACGAATAATATCCAAACGACTTACAGTCAGTCGCAAAAATCTAGATACATTTATTAAATTTTTATCATAATTTCCTACAACAATTATGTACACTACCCTAATAAGCAGATTAAGAAAATTTGTAGGAAATTAAAATAAGGAAAATTGTAGAAAGAATATTAATATCGATTAATATTTGATATTAGTAACTTATATTAACGATGATCATCCCGTATGTAAACTTTTGTGGCTGGTTCTAAGTTTTAAACTCGAACTAAAAAGTGACACCCAATTTTCAGACTTACGTCGATTTTATGCTCACGACCACGCTTCCACCGCCGTTCAACATCATTCCAACGTACGTTGGAATCCAACCTGTGATCGAATACGTGAAAATATTGCTGAAACCACCGGCGGACAAGCGTGCACGATGGGATACAAACCATTGTTGCTTCATTGTTAGTTCAATTATGAAATGCATTTCAAACATCGGAGTTTTTCTATTTTAAACAGAAATGTGTACGTAGATGGAACTGTAGGATACAATATTTCGCTACATTTTGTAATAATTTATAGTATCAAACAATAGTGAAGTATACAGAATTGTTCGGAAAATTCGTTGCGAAACTTGGTATCAATTAAAGAGTTGAAATGCTAAAAGAAGTAAATGTAAAAAAAATTAGAATGCGATCCTTTTTTAAGTAAGAACGTGTGAAAAAAGTTTTAAATATTAGAATAATCGTGTTCAGTGATTTTAATGATAAATTTATATACAAATTTTTTATAAAACTCTCCCAACAATCCAGCACTTTTTATTAAAGAGGAGTACTGGACGCAAAGCTAAATAATGTAGAACAGATTTTACGCATTGTATTTTCCGCAGTGAAGTTAAATAAAATTTTTTATTTCAAATAAACGAATACGAGATAGAAAAAAAATATTAAATATTAAATATCAGGAAATACTGTTTCAAAAAAAGTCGCTCCTTTGCTAGATTGCTTTGCATGAAATGAAAAAGAGCAAGAAAAAGAAAAAAAGAGAAAAAAATTATGCAATCTTCCTTCCTGACTCGCGCGAAAATTATGTAAAATTAATTAAAAAATTAATTCCAATATAAATACGTTTCTCCCGATAGGAGACATTAGAAGACGACAAGAACAGTCAGTTTTCCATAGTAATGGCGCAGCTGGTGCAGCGTTACTTCCGGAAGAAAGACAAAGAGATCGACGAGAACGAGATAGAGAGGCTGGCGAAAGAAATCGTGGAGTTAAGAAATCTTCTGAGGGACGCTTTAACCACCGATTGAAAAGAAGCAGCAACGCGAAATTAATTCCCAAGGTTTCGATAAATTTCTTCGAGGACCTCGCCATCTTCTCGGCATCTTTCCGGCAAACAGGAAATGCTATTTTTTTCTTTCTTTTCCACGCGACGCGTGGGCGTAGAACAGACGGAAAATAATTCTCGGTTGAAGGTCGTAATTAGCTGAAAGGTTGAGGCGAAGTGTAGACTCTTTGCGAGTCACGTGAACCGTGGATTTCAATTTAGCGCCAAGAGAGAAGCAAATCGTGCGTTAAAGAGACGATTGGATTGTCAAGAAACGACCAGCGTTCCTTGAACGCGACATAAAGTAATTCCTTTCAGTGTTTTCCTCGATGAACCTTGGCGACGAACCTTTTCTCAAGCTTATGAATTAATTGGCGTGCCGATTGATACGCTTAATTAGTCGAAAATGCGAGGTTTCTATTTAATTGTAATCATCTTTGTGAAAAAGTGAAACTAATACTCCGTGAAGATTTGAATTCAAATATATGGAACATACATAATATAAAATATAAAATAATTATACGTTGTATACGAAAGATTAAAGAATGAAAGTTATCGTAGTAAATTACGATAAGAAGATTTCAGTTATTTTATATATTTTTTTTAACTCAATTCGTTGCTTGGCAATTAAAAAATTACAAATCTTATTGAACACAAGATTCTGTATTATGTTTCTGTGTTATGCTTCGTATAAGTATACGAAACTTACCAGAAACCACGATAAATAATTAATAATTGCATATAATAATTCCTGTATTGAGTATTTTAAAAAATATAAATTTTATGAAGATTCTGCTCTGAAATTTACATTTTTTTTTTTAATTCTGTCGCTATAAATGTCAATCAGCGAACTGTTTAATTTTTGGTTACCGGTGAATTCGCACCAGAATTGATATTAATTTATTTAGAACGTTATGTCTAGGAAATGAAACCCACGAAGCGCTCTCAGGATCTATCTATATGTCGAATAAGTAAAAGGAATCTAATCCCATCGTCGTCGCGTGAAGCCTATTTCCTGTGGCGACTTTCCAGGTGAAATTAGACCAACCCTGTGGCAAGCAAACGTATTTATAGGAGGCAGAAACTGACGTGCCGTCAGCAGTGTCTAGAAAGCTCGTGAATAAGAGGGTTAACGACCCCTCGCAGTCTTGTAGAATCTTCAGGACCACGCGACGATGATTTTGCTACCCGTCTCGCGAAAGAGGGCGGCTTAAAAGCTCTTTCATCGAAAGAACCTCTGGTGCTTCGGCCGCTTACGTTTGAAAAAGAACGAGCTACGAGGCGAAAATATTGAGACGTTGAAGAATTATGAATAATAAGTTGAGGTATCGAGAGAAAATTAATAAAATTTACATTTTCAGAAACGCTGATACATTTTTTTTTTTTTCTTTATTTTAATCATTTTTTTAAATTCATAGAATTTGTAGATATTGGGAAATGAAATGGAAATTTCAAATGGAAATGAAAAATGAAATGGAAGATTTATTTGATTTATTATTTGATTAATACTGTTGGTCACAAAAGTATTCGGCTATTTTAGAAATTTATGTCGTTTCTTTAAAATACAATCTTTGTTTGTTCACGTATTCTGCTTTATTTTAAAAGTGTTGTACATTATTTCAAAATAACTCTTAAATGTTTGTGAAAAATGAAAGATTTTTATTTACTTTTTTTTTATCTGTAATCTTGTAATTGTACATAAAATTCGCCTGTTACCCGAGGTAAAAGGATACTTTTGAAAATTTGGTAGAACTTTCCGATAAATTTTCAGTGTTTCNTCAAAATAACTCTTAAATGTTTGTGAAAAATGAAAGATTTTTATTTACTTTTTTTTTATCTGTAATCTTGTAATTGTACATAAAATTCGCCTGTTACCCGAGGTAAAAGGATACTTTTGAAAATTTGGTAGAACTTTCCGATAAATTTTCAGTGTTTCTTCGCAATTATTGTAAATAGAGCGTTACTTTCGTGATGCGTTTTTATTTTCTCACTTTTATCTTATCTGTTTCAGCAGCTACCGGTCTAAAGTGAATAAAGTATAATTGAACACAGTCTGTTCGTTTACAGAGTATCCATCAGAACTTTAGAACTCACCAAATATAAATCTCCGCCATGTTGGAAGCGCTTCGAGCGGTTTCGAATCAATATCGACATAAAATATAAACACCATTAACTGTGAAACGCTGCAACCAAGAGAAACGCGTTCACCAAGAAGCAAACAGAAGGAAATCGAACCATAATTAATCCCGACATAGAAAGCAGAAGCCGACTTCAAAGAAACGGAGAAAGAAAAAAAGTAAAAGAAATGGAAATGAAAAAGAAAAAAAGTAGAAAAAAAAAAGAGAGAAAAATCGTGTCACAGGAAGGGAGCACAAGAATATAAACAGTCTCTCGAGTGAATCGATACTCGAACACAAGTGGTTAGACTCGAGTGTCTAAAATTGTTCTAGCGTCAGCTTTTCCTTGTCCTTCGCGAGGTAATATCAACGTTTAAAGAATGAAATTTGTCTTGTCGCTGGAAGAGTCATATTTGTAAAAAAGAGAAGAAAAAAAAAGTAGACGCGTTGGATGAACCGTAAGTGGCAATAATGTAGGATGTTCTATTCCTTCCGCTGTCGTCATTTATTGCTTTACCAATATTAGTGTGCTCTCGACACAAAAGCTTGGGATGTTTCCACGTAAGTAGAAAAGGGTTTCTATCGATCTGGGAATTTTATTCGAGATGAAAGTAGAAACTATCAATTTGAAAATAAACTCTAGAACTAGTACAATTATTATTATATTTTTTTACTCAGCACTTGTTGCTTAGAAAAATTTCCAAGTACGCTTGTACTTTATAGAGAAACCAAGAATTGTTGCAAATCAAATTTTGACTGATTCTATTTGAATTAAAAAGGACAATTTATTTTTAAATTTAATTTTATATTTATTTATCATTTATTTTGTTTATAAAATAGTTTCTGTTAACCTTCTTAACAAGGAAACGTGAAAAATAAAATCAATAGTAAAGTCATGGAGATGAAATCATAAGAAAAGTAGACTTATAATATTAATCTAAAAAATTATTGCAATCTTCTCCTCGTTTATAAGATTAAACATTTTTACGGATACAAGGTGTACTTTCGACTCAGAACTTCTATGAATAAACTGTTCAAAATTAAATTCTTTTACGTTTTTGTTTAACACTAGGTTTACGGACATCGATTGGATCATTTTCATGGTTACACTAAAGTACAAATTCTTTCTAATATCATTAATTCACCTCACTTTGAATCAACACATTTTTATTACCACTATTATTTAGCACATTCCTCGTATATAAACTTAATTTCGAGTTTACACTTTCACCGATACTTAAACCTAAGCACGAGATCTGAACCGCGTCGAATTGACGACTCGCGTGAACCTCGAAATATAAATCAAACTTATTGGATTAGCAAAAGATTACAATAAAAACCCGATAAATACCGACCGACCGTGTCCGATGACTTATGGACCGAAGTGCGCAAAGCCATTCATCGTGCTTTCAAAAACGGGGGAAAAAAAAAGGTCCCAACAATATTGCTCGCTTGAACACCCTCAAAATAGAGTGCACCACAAATCACGACAATTATCATCAAACGTAGACGACGCGCGTCCAAATATAAAACGTGAACCGCTTATTTCGCCTGTTTGCGTTTTCTCTGTATTCTCTGACCACCCCATAGTCATTCAGGTCACAGTCTCCGCGGGTGAAATAAGGCTCGATCGAGAAAACTGCATGCCACACACGCCACACCCATAAGCTTCTCTCGCACCCTCTAAATCCTGATTCCGCCATCACGAGGTCGCTACGCGCTGAATTCGATCCCTCAGAGATTTGCTCCTTTCGCGGAGACGACCACGATAGACGACGATTACGCAACCCGAGATAGGAAAAGGACGAGAGAAGAGAATGTGCTCGTTAAACGAATGACAAATGATAGCCGTGGGCGGAGGAATCCTGTTCGATTCGATAGAACGGAAAGGAAGTTTCCGATTGTGTAACGTTGCGAACGAGGCATGATCGGTGACGTTATGACGATTTCTGGAGGATATTTCGCGGTACGGAAAGTATTAAGTGGAGCGGTGAACGATGTATTGGATGGAATAATAAAAGAAGCATATTAGATGGAATGGAGCAAAATTTACTTGGATGAAACCGTGGAAAACGTATTGAGTAAAATAGAGAAAAAGACTTTAGGTAAAGCAGTGGAAAATATATTCTATTAGCATCCTTCGTCTCGCTTTGGCCGGAAAACGCGACTGATTCATAGTTGTTAGAATTAATTTTTGGGACATGTGTCCACGGGAATCTGGTTGTTTAGCGAGAAAACTTTGTTAAAGAAATTCGTTAAAAAAGGCTAATTCGATATTTTCGTAAAGGAAAAAGTTGCTTTAAATTATCTCAATCACTCCTTTAAGGATTTTTCGGTTTATTTGGGGCACCTGGTATAGTAGTGTAGATAGATATTAAATAGAATACTGGAAAATGTATTAAATAGAATAGTAGAAAGCGTATTAAATAAAATAGTGGAAAATATATAAAATAAAATACTAAAAAATAAAATAGTAGAAAACGTATTATATAGAATAATAAAAAACATATTACACAGAATAGTGAGAATCATATTAGACAGAATGGTGGAAAATATATAAAATAAAATAGCAGAAAACGTAATAGATAGAATAATGGAAACCATATTTGTGCTTCGTTAAACACACGTTAGTAGAAGTTAACGTTACTGTTCAGACCCGGTCAGCCACAAGCCAGTAGTAACGGTTGACAAAAGTCAGACCGGAACGTGAACCACCGTACCCGGCTCGCGTAGATATTTTGAGCGATATCGTTCGAATTTAATCGCTGGAAAATCATAAAAGAATTAATGCAGCCTTACAATCTGACCTCCTTTACGCTGCAATGCTTTGTACGTAGATATAATAGTCGCGATAACGACGCACTAATGAAACGGCGTTAAAAAAATGGCGTTCAACTTACGCGAGATAAAAGATATTGTTCTTCGTGCTTTAAGCGCACTGCATTATTTTTTAATTGGTAGTTTTTAATTATATTATTAATATATTAATAGAGTTAATAAATTATAAGATACTTTTAACAAACAGAAGAAAAAAGTAATATATATATATAAAAAAGCAAAACTGATATCAATAAATTACAATTTTCCTTTGCTACGTGCAAGTAACATAGCTATTCAATATAATCATCCATTACATTGTAACAATTATCAATTTTGCTTTGCACATACAATCTACGTCATGTCCATTTATTATCCTCTCAGTGAATATTAATACTAAACAATTCACCATCGGACACAATTGATCCACTTCAAACTACAAATAATATTTCGTCATCCACAATTCATGATTCCACCGTTATTATAACACTAAAATTACAAAAGTATCACAGATATTTTATAAACTTACTATGATTGTTTACAAAAACTTCCACATTGTTGGGAATTTTTTATACCGTTTCAAAATAACCATGGACAATGATTTATTTCCCTTGCGTTGCATATTTTTTTTTCATATACGATACCAATAAAAATTTTGGATTCAATACGACATGCATAAAAAAATATATATAATTTTTTCCACGTTATTCCCACTTTTAAATCAATTTAAACAACGCTATGAACATTCTTGATGTAATCAAAAATAAAGGATACATTTAAGCGGTCTCCTTTAGTTGAAACACACGATAATTGAATGATCGGTAGTTCCAGTGATAGAATTATAAACGCGTACCAAAGATACGCAAATTCGTGTAATATAACTGCATGAAGATCGAGAACAGCACGATCCACGTCTCGAGCTCGTTTATCGAGTTATCCGTCGATTACTTTCGCAGTTATCCGCCAGTCTATTATCGAGGGAGGTATCGGATCCTTCCCAGGAGGAACATAATCCGCGGACCCTGAGTTCTCGTGTCTGGAAAAGCTTTCAAAAGATAAGATTCGGGAACGGTATCGTAAATTTGATGTTAAAGGGCTCGATAAAATGCATTTCGCGTGTTTGCACGACGCATCCGTGGATTCTCATCAAATATTTAAACAAGATCTTTCTTTATCTGTTCGTCAACGTTACGATTGTTTGACGACTTTGTTCGACAACGTAAAAACAGAAACGAAGGAGGAACACTTGGCGTTATTACGATTAATTGAAATGGAACGAACCGAGCGGGAAGTATTTATAAATAGAATAATTCGAAAATAATTGGACNTTTTTTTTCATATACGATACCAATAAAAATTTTGGATTCAATACGACATGCATAAAAAAATATATATAATTTTTTCCACGTTATTCCCACTTTTAAATCAATTTAAACAACGCTATGAACATTCTTGATGTAATCAAAAATAAAGGATACATTTAAGCGGTCTCCTTTAGTTGAAACACACGATAATTGAATGATCGGTAGTTCCAGTGATAGAATTATAAACGCGTACCAAAGATACGCAAATTCGTGTAATATAACTGCATGAAGATCGAGAACAGCACGATCCACGTCTCGAGCTCGTTTATCGAGTTATCCGTCGATTACTTTCGCAGTTATCCGCCAGTCTATTATCGAGGGAGGTATCGGATCCTTCCCAGGAGGAACATAATCCGCGGACCCTGAGTTCTCGTGTCTGGAAAAGCTTTCAAAAGATAAGATTCGGGAACGGTATCGTAAATTTGATGTTAAAGGGCTCGATAAAATGCATTTCGCGTGTTTGCACGACGCATCCGTGGATTCTCATCAAATATTTAAACAAGATCTTTCTTTATCTGTTCGTCAACGTTACGATTGTTTGACGACTTTGTTCGACAACGTAAAAACAGAAACGAAGGAGGAACACTTGGCGTTATTACGATTAATTGAAATGGAACGAACCGAGCGGGAAGTATTTATAAATAGAATAATTCGAAAATAATTGGACATCGATTTTAATTGACGATCACGCGAGATGAAACGATACTTATTGTTGGCGCTATTTCCTGTGAAATTAATTGGGTTATCAATGTTTGGATCGGTGTAAAAAACTGTAACCGATAACAATTTTTTTTTTTCTTTTTTTTCTCTATTCTAACGAGTAAATAAAATTCTGATTATTATAGCGACAAACATAACGATTTGATTCGTTCTTAGTGTTTTGGAATTTTTGAAAATTTCGTGACTCTGTTTTCGATTAACAAAAGTATTCTACTTGGAGAAAATCCATAAAAGCGACCGCATAAATAAAATTAAACTCGCCTGGAATATTGAAAGCATGAAGTTAAGTTTATTAACGTTTAATAATATCCTTAAACAGGTTCAACCCTCTGCACTCGAGAGGCGACTCTCACTCACCACTCGGATTAATGCAGCGACTCGAATCGCGTATAATATAATTATTTTATTTCAACTTTTCGCGCATCTTTACATTACACAAGACTTAACATCTCAAGCTTGATAGCTTTGGTTCGTGCAATATTTTACAAAGCACTCGTCAAAATCCATTCGCTGTTCCTCGGGACAAGTATCGCAAAAATGTGTCTTCCCAGTGCAAAGGGTTAATTGTTCTAATTGCAGAACATTGAATATTTCGAAATACAGAACGATAAACCTACCTAGACCATTGCGAAGAAAAAAAAAGAAAAAAAGAATGGAAACAATAAAACCAGACAATGGTGGAGAAAAAAAATGGAAATTATTCATGACTCAATACATGTATACAAAAATCTGCATTGAAAACACCTTGAGAAGGATACTCTATTCAAAGGAATTCTGCGATACGACCGATTCCCCTAGAAATAACTCTCGTTTCACGACCCCTCGTGGGAGGACGATCGTCAAAGAGGGTAGCAGAGGCGGAAACTGCGAGGATGCGCAAGATGAACCGGTCCTGCTCGCAGTCCTCGCGCGACTTTCGTGCTGTGAGCGTCGTCCAGAGCGACTCGAAAAAAAGAAGCGTCGCGACGCTCGCTCTCACGCAATATTCCATCGAAGACAGCTCGAATGGCTTAAACATCAAAAGACTTTGCAGGATTTCGTGAAACTTTTCATTTATTTTTTTTTTTTTTCTCGCCGACAAAAATGAAGGTTCCTGTTTTGTGGTATGTGACGATGGAACGTTTATCGAAGGTGGAAAGTGAACAAAAAGTGGAGATGGAATTTGAAACGCACACGCGTGGCGCGAATGTGGGTAATAATTGAGCGAGGTAACAGGTCAGTTGATTAAGAAATTCGTGCGGATTTTTGGCAACGCTGAGGTGTTTTATTTTTTATTAACCTGAATTATTGGTCGGATCGGTATTTTGCGGAAGAAGATTGGTAAGAAAAGTAAAGTTTCAATCTTGAACGCTAGATTTACGGAATCCGTCGATTCGACGAATTTCAGAGCTCGTGCTTGCGTGTGACAAGTATGTGCACGGAAAATGTACGCTTAAAGTGCAATTCAATGCAATTTAATGAAGAAACAATATACCAAATAAATATGTTTAACGAAACTTTATGAATTTTAAATAAAATGAACTAATGTTATTACAGAAAGAAAATCATTTTTAATGCGTTTCTTAGAATGATACGATTGGTACCCGTAAATTTAGCGTTAAAGATATATTTTTATTATTCCAAAGTCGTTTAAAAACGCGGATTGAATTTCGAGAATTTCTCATATGCCAGTGGTATTTAATGTTTCTGTTCATTTTCGGAACTGATTAAAGTAAATTGTAGCGTCGAATTTAGTGGAAAGCATAGTAATTCAGTTTAACGTAGTTTAATTTGAAATGAGTACTTTGATACGAGAAAGTAACGACATTAGTTTCAGAGAATGTCAGTGAAAGTAATCAGCAATCCGTACGAAAATCGTTTCCCTTGCTTGTCTCTGACAGGAACTATGAAAAACAAGAAAATGTACAAATGATGATTGTATAATGTTAGCGTATGTAATATCCGGATATTTTTATTCCGTAGACTATAGGTTTATATTTCTTACATTAAAACGAGAATATTACATTTTCTTTTGAGCACTTATTGCTACGCTAGAATCGAGAATGTTTTCTTATATGTGTCCTATGATAAAACTATTATCAATTTATATAAGATCCTCAATTTGCTTCTTAATTGCTACAATATCCAAATAAATAGAAATCAATTGATAAAATGATTAATCTGTATAAAATTTTCTATTAATAATCAAATTTCCAAACAGATAAAAATTAGTTGACTAAAATCAATAAATAATTATACTTATTGCTACGTTGAAATCGCGAATGTCTTCGCGTGACACACATCCTCTGATATACAATTACCATTAATTTCAATCGTCGCAACAACGACCAAAATGAACAAAATTTAGTCGACTGAACTTAACACACGATCACGCTTATTACATTCGGCTATCAACTGTAACAAACACACAACTATACGTCAACGCTAGACGACTACCAACTGAAATCGATGATATACCGGAAAGGTTAACTAAACCAAACTTAAACTTTATTATTCCATCTAATAAAACGAAAACAATACATAAAACATCGCTCCAGGACTGAAATCTGCCGAGATCACGGCAGCATTCAAAGCTGCTGTATTTCAATGAACCAACTCGAATCCTCCCTCGCCGAGTGGCGGGTATAGTAATTTCGCGCGCGAATTTACTCGGCCATCCCTGGTTGGTGAAGCAAATTTCTATGCAAATGGTCGCACTCGTCAGAAAAAAGGAGTCACTTTTCATCAGAGGTCGGCGACTTGTACACGTGAAACTGCTGAGGCAAATTTGAGGGTTCGTTGAATTGCCGCTGTGAATGGATCGAGTGGACCTTGAGGAGGAAAAGTTTCGAGGGAATTCTTCGTAGATCGGACAAGGGATGGACACTCACGAGGGAAATCAACACTTCGATCGAAGAATCCATGTCAACGGTGACGACACGCAAGTATTCATGAACGTAAGGACGCTCGTATGTATAATTTATGGAACAAAAGGTTTTGGGAATTGTTGGATACGTTGTTTGAATATTTAGGGGCTAAGAAGATATAAATCGACACCTGGATATTTTTACGTAAATGAAACATTACGTAAAAAAAACTTACCGATTTTTACATAAATGAAACATTACGTAAAAAAAACTTACCGATTTTTACGTAAATAGAACTTTACGTAAAAAAAGCTTACCAATTTTTACGTAAATTTATATTTTTGCGAACATAAATATATAAGCTGGATAGACAATAAATATAAGTACTAGATCTCGAGTTTATTTATATATTTTTCTGTGTATTTTAGAATTGAATTAATAAGTACAATTCGGAATTAATCTTGAAATATATTCGAACATTAATAATAAAGGAACTACGTTCCGCTATGCAATGCATAAAATGTAATACGATATTATCAAAGGCATGATTATTTTTCTAAATAAATAATTAAGATCGATCTCGTTCTATGTTATCGGAAAAATTTAATTATAGTATATCAACAACTAGGATGACCGCAAGATCGTTACATAAACCGCGATCGCTTGTTTAGTGCATCGTTAAAACCGTACCGGCTTGATGAACATTCTGATCCGAGCTAGAATATGCAAGTATGTTTATTTCCACGTTAATTTTAACGAGTTCATTGTCCGGACATGTATTTTTCAAACCTGCGACATATTATTTTGTCAGAGCGCGTCTCTGCTTGCTATCCAAACTTTTGATCCGATTGTAACTCTGTCCGTGTACACCTGTTTAATTAAAATGTCACCCATACTTTACACTCATCGCGACACCATTTTCAAATTAAACAAAGCAAATTCGTATGAAAATTCAAATGAAAATTCAAATGAAAATTCAAATGAAAATTCATATTTCGTACAAAATCATTGTAACACGATATTTAGAGCGTACACTGATATAACTTTCAGCGATGAAATGAACGCGAAATTAATTAAGCGATATTAATACAAACTTTCATCTCGGCATAAATCAAATTCCACAGACTGTGAAGAAATGAGGGAATTTATTTTAAAAAGAATGGAATCACTGAGTTTTGAAGTTAGAATTCTAGAAGCTCGTTTCCACATCAGAGTACTAAATGGTCTTCGTAAGTGTACGGGTTTCTGCGCGTGAGAAGGGATGAGTGTTCTTAGAGGGTTGAGTTTAGTAGAAGTTGAGAGAAATAGTTCGGGCAGACAGTTCCGAGGAAGAGAGAAAATATAAAGCGATGCGAACAGATGTTACGATTTTATCTGTTCGGCAATTAATAGTTAAATATAATACATAAGTGGATTAGTAAAAATTATATTAAATATTTTTGAAGCGATGGAAGTAGGAGAATAAATTTTCTTTTTTAAACGTCTTCACGTAAAAATTGTTTCAAATAATGTTACGGATAATTTTTATTGATCCACTCTACGCGTAATTTTACTTTGACATAAATTATAGGTAATTTTGTTTCGGTCTTATTTCAAAACGATATTTCTGTTAATAAAATTAAGTAATTATAAATTAAGTATATATAGAGTTCTGAGAATCATAGTAATTTAAATCAGAAATAAAAAAAAATGAACTGCGTTATAATTTCATATCCTCATTTTTTTTTATTCGCACCACTATGATTCTCAATTTCTTACATTAACGTAAACTTATTTCGTGGTTTTTAACTGTTCGTGGTTTATTCCTAAAAATATGTTTCCATTTTCCACGTGATGGAAATATTAATTTTTTTAAATCGTGTTTTCATAATTGCCAATGTAAATATTATTAAAAGCATAGCTTCTGAATTGATACAAATTTTAAATAAATAAGCAGGATGAAAAGACTTGATAAACTCAACAAACACTGCAATTTAATAAACCAAGCAAAATGCTAAAGGTAAGATTTAATTTCGTTAAAAGTTAACCGCTGAACGATTTTTTTCCGAACACGATTAAGTTACCAAGAATAAACGGAACATCATTTATAAAGCGGAAAAGAAGGTCGGAGCGTAAAATTTTCTAATTTCACGAGAGATATTTTAATGCGTTCAATAAACGTTCCACAGGAGAGATAACAACCGGAACAGAAAGGTTGTTCAACGTCGATTTAAGCTGCAAATATATTTCACACGCGAAAGAGACCAAAGGAACGCAGCTGCGAAAATGAAAAAATCGCGAACAGGCGGAAAATTTTATCTGCACGCGTTATTACGTTATGTGACGTATTCTCCGTGTTATCACATTTTTTTCTTCGTATAATTCTGCCTCTCCTTCGTTCCTATAAATATCAAACGCGAAACATTGTGAACTCTTGTTTCTTCTTTTTTTTTTCTTTTTACATTTTCCATTGACGTCAGGTTTTCATTTTTTTTCTACTTTTAAAACTTATTGTTCGATCAAACAATGTAACTTTTTCGTGAACGACTCGAAACTTTATAATTCAAACTCTTTCTATTAATTGACAAATATTGGATTTTTCTTTGAATCCGAAACATTGTCAGTTCCTGATTCTTTCTTTCTTTTTTTACATTTTCCAGTGACGTCGAGTATTCTCCTCGTTGTTTCTTTTTTCTCTACTTTGGAATTTTATTGTTCCATCAAAGAATGTAATTTTTTGTAAACGATTTGAAACTTTACGCTTCGGTCTCTTCAGTAGTTTCAAATACTGGATTTTTCTTGACTCTAGAATTACCAAAGTGATTAAAATGACCCATTTCTAATTTCTTGTAAAGAAATGAAGGAAAGAATATAAGAAAATAAAGGAATTCTGTGATCTTCTGTAAAAAGTATATCTAAAGGCTTATTCTTCTTTCTAAATCTTCTCTAAAATCTTCCTTACATTATGTATTTTTCCGTACACCTTTCATTTTGATTTTTTTACTAAAATATACGTATAATAAAATATAAATATAATTTAATCATCAATAGTTCTAGCGTTAAACATCATTTAAAAGATGATACAACGTCTATAGAACCTCAAACAAACTGTTACTTAAATTGACCACGGAAAATGTTGTCATACTTTCATCCAATACCGTGTTTGCAAACGATACTTGCCACTGCTCGGCCAAACTTTTGTATCACCTACGGTTTCGGTGTAATAATTTCAACTCGCAACAAACAACAATCCTCGAGTAATCTTCCAGGCGTCTGGCCCGCAATTTCACAAACGAACGATCCTGTGTAAATCCTTTGTGAGCTGCAGCGGTAGCCTAATGGGATATGACAGTAATTCCATGGGCCAAATCCTATCTGCGATCTGGACGTGGCAACGTAAACTGCGAGTGTAATCTCCTCTAATTAATTAAAGCGACGTTTAACGTTAACGTTGATCGAGGTATTAACGTCAATCCCGTAAGGAGGAAATTAAATTAATCGAAAAATAATCGAATTCATTGAAGAAAGTTCGATGGAAGCGTTCGATGGACATTGGGAATCAAACGTGGAAGACTTAATGAATTTTTTATTTCAAATTTCTTTTTTCTATCTGAAATTGGGTTTCCAAATTATTAACTGCGAATAGAATTCCTGTTAATTAGTTTGATTTAATTAATAAGATAACTGAAAGGAAGTAGTGCGACTTTAGTTAACAAGAATTGGTGAATTTAGTTAACAAGGAGTTTGATGGTTAATGTTTCTTACCTCTCAGATATATTATTTATTTAATTATAAAATATTTCTCGCTTTTACCTCGAATATAGAAGATTAATACTTCTTTCAGGATGTTCTTTGGAATTTCACGATGAATGTTTGAAAACTAATTTGATTTGAAAAAGTAACAGTATGAAGAAACGAGCTTTTTGTATATATTTTTCCTTTTTTTTTTACGAAATTTTAATGCATTTTTGAAGTTCGTTAAAGTAATTCTAAGTTTATCACAAGATAGAACGGAAGTCTTTGTATAAAATATTTTGAAAGCGTTTTGTTGGAGTTACATAATGTTATACTTTTCGATAATTTTATCCATCCGTTTATAGAGCTAGTGATGCAACAGATCAGATCTGTTAATGACAGTATCTTTTCTTTCTATTATATGCCTGAACTTTTCTTCTAAAAATAAAGTCAACACGCAGCGATTATCTACAAAGAACAGAACATTGAAACTAATATCGATCAAAATTCGTAAATAGATCAATATTTCTAGTATAACAATTTCTAAACTTAGAATATATGTATTTACATATATGATAAACAAAAGTAATAAACAACCGATACGTTCATGAAGAACAATTGCAAGATTTTAATTGATGCTATACAAAATTGATGATTTCATGAAATATATGTTTCACAATACTATTGATAAACATTATCTTTACGTATCTGAAAATTATTATTTCAGTTCGACATTATTAATTCTGTTGATATATACTTGTTAAATACAATCAGAGAATTATTATTCAAAAGGAAATAATAATTAAGGTCTCCTTTGTTTTTATCATTAATAACATTATGGAAGTTAATTAAATTTCACGCTGACTCGATCACGTTTTGACGTCGGCGTCAAGAATTTCGTTCAAAATGAAATATGATGAGAAGTTAATTTTTTTGAATATTAATAATTATAAGTAGATTCTGTTATTTTACGCGACTTTATAATAATTTAGTACGATCATTTTAGTACAAATTATAGACATTTTTAAATTACTCGTCGCTCTATTAAATATTGCCCTGCTTTTCATGAGTGCATAGAAATTACTACTTAAAGTCTCTTTTTTTCTAATTAATCACCATGTTAAAAGTAAAATCATAATTTTAAATTTATGATATTAAAATTAATATGATAATTTCAAATTTACAATATTAAAATTAATATGATAATTTCAAATTTATAATATTAAAATTAATATAATAATTTTAATACAAAGTACCTGCGTTCTGAAATTACTTATCATTTTATAACAATGTAGCTTATTCACGATTTCTCCACAACAAAAGCAACAGTAGTAATGTTAGCTAACAATGGACCAGAGTGAATTCCATTGAAAATCACAATAACTATTATCGACGAGCAAAGCTGTAGTGCAATCCGTGAGATCGCTAAACACAAACAGCTTGGTCTCTTGTATGTCGATTATACGATGAATACACAACGATCGATTAATTTCTTGTATAAATATACTCGCAATGCGTCAGCTTTTAATCAACTGAATTAATATTTCTAACAAAAGTAATTTCGCAAGAATAGTGAGATACTCCTCTAATTATTATGATCTCAATACACACAATTTATTAAACTTTATATGAAATTTCAACAACAGAGTTCTCCTCGATATTAAATTAAGAAATTTAAAAGAAAATGAAGGGAACACCGGTAGAAACTTGCGGAAAGTTCGAAACGATAGAAAACTCAGTCGGATGTTCAAACTTTGAAGTAATATTATAAGGAAAACCATGACCGATATATCTAAAAACAAGAAAAATGAGCATGCACTTTTCCTTCTTCGTTCCGAATCCCCCAAAACTTGTAAGAGTTCGTTGAAGTTCGCTCAAAGAAATAATTCGTTTAAAAAAATTAAATGACCCTGAATTTTAATTATTCCAGAAGAAAAACGAATTAAAAAATGAAATAAAAAACGAAGTACAAGATATCATAAAAGCTGTAATTTATCACAAGTTTTCTTTCGCCAAAAAAAAAAAGAATTCCCACGCCTGGTACAATAATTTGTAATAAATTTTTAATAAGAGCTGCAACCTTCCTATTAAATCACACATGCACAAAGTTCCACGATAAACTCCGGTATCTTCTAAAAAGTATAAAGAAAACATAAAAAAAATACGATATGCAAGCAGAAATATGGTTCCCCGAGGAACTCTGTGTATTCTTCAAGTTTTTTCCTTTTTTTTTCATTACTCTTGTTGGAGCAAAGATGAAACACATAACTCAATTTCCACCGGAAAACACACAAATCGATATGACTATTTATTCGACCACCACAAAACGTTAATACGACAAAAAGTAAAAACCTTAATAAAAGAAAAGAAAAAAGAAAAAAAAAAAGTACGGTGCAAGAGCGTTTTAATTTAATAACACTGAAAATAGTTTTTTCATTGCACAATTTTTTTTGCTACTTTATACTCTTCTAAAACGAGCGAGCGTTCAAGGATGTTATTGGATCGAAGCAAAAGTTTCGCCATAAAATCGCTGCTCCTCCGAGACGAGAATGAGAAGCTGAAACTGAAGTTCCTCAAGGATATATACCGATCGTCTTTTCCCTATCCAGTCGCCAATAAAAGACGAGGTATTGTTTCATAAAAGGAGACGCGAACGCGCAGCTTGGGAAAAAAGATTTCATCCTCTAAATTGCACTCGATACAGAACACTCTGGAGCAATCCGCTCAACGATTTTTCGCACGTACGTGACTACCGAGGAATAAATTGGATTATAGAAAGAGTGGATTGATCCTCTTGTTTCGTATCCAAGAATTTCTCGCTCCAAGAAGAGCACAGTTTTTCCGGGCTAGAATAATGTAGCTATTTTTAAATGTGTTTTGGAAAATATACAAACAACAACAGAAACAAAAATATTTTGTTACTCACGCGATATATAATTTATGGTGATATCATTCATCGATTGTACGAATCGTGCTGCTTACGGTTAACTTTTTAATCCGTTGCGATAAAAGATTCTTTTATCAGCGGACTTTTATTTTTTATTAAAAACCATGCCTATATACGGACAGTTCTAAGGCTTACTAATAAGAAAAAAGATTGAAAATGTTGATTCTTTTTATTTACTAAAGCGAAAATAATGAACTGAGCTTTGAATGTCAGAGAATTGAATGGAGAGAGCGGTGGTGACAAATAATAGAGAATGAAATGTGACTATTCTACTCACGTACGCCCTACAAAAAAGTTATAATATATTCAAACTTCGTATCACGCTTTTATTTTCACTAAAAATTGTTTGAATTCGCGGAAATATGTTTGCATTTCTTTTTTATTCCTTCGTTCAAACAGTAATAAAAATTGAAAATCAATCCGTATAAAACAATTTTACAATTGACCATTATGAAAAAAGTGTTTCTGTTGTTTTATGATCATAAAACATTTTTTTTTTTTTTCATTAAACTAGATATCAAATAATTATTATTCTTATAATATATTTAATGAAATGTATCGTTGGTTTGAAATAACAAATATAAAATATACAAACTCTGTGTACATTTATTGACAAACTAGTGGTAACGTAATGAAATAAATTTTTGTTACAGATGATGTAAACATTGGCTAACAATACTATTCAATGTATAACATGGGGGACGAAATATCGATATTTTTGGTGGTGGTTCTCGCGATTGGCGGTTTAATGATGATGATCACACTGCTGGCTTGTTATGCCTGTATATTTCGGGACTTGTGCTGCAGACCAGAGGACAGGTCAAAAAGAAGACGTCCCCAGAGCCCTAATCATGAACACGATGATCCTAACAGACCCAGACTTGACACGATCGTCTTAAACGATATCACACAAGGAGAAAGTATGCCTACAGAGTCTGAGAAAGTTTAATGAAAGGAAACTAAGACATGAAATTAGCATCAAGGATTGAACTGGTGGAGATGAATTGATAATGCTGGTAAAGAAGTAATTAAATATGAAATAATATATATGAAAGAGAAAAAAAATGTCTTTCATTATTCATGATTGTAAATACTACGTATAAACGGAAATAGTTGGATTTTTATTTCAAACTGCTATGTTGCAGATCAATGTATTATGTACATATTCAAATACATTCATTTATATATACATACGCTGTGTATCATGTATATGCAGTAAACTTCATGTAATAAAAAATCTCTGGTAAAAATATTTAACATCATTTGGGCGCCAACAAACGGAAAGCCATATTACATGGCCATATCTACATCTATAATATCAGTATATAAAATAAATTTCTATTTGTATTTCTCGTACAATAATTATGCTACCCGCATTGCATATAACACACATACTCCTATCCTTACTGGTAACTCTACTTGACGATTGGTCTAAGTACCCGCGAAAAGTTTTTATAGACATTATATTGTGCCATCACGATTGAACTAATATAATTATATTTTCGACTAGCTGATTTGGCTGTTAAGCTGTTGGAGTACCGATAGTACTACTTCACGTAAAGTCTGAAATATTTGAAACATATGTATTAAATGTTGCATACGTGTTGTTGGATAAAATACGTGTGATAATTTAAAAAATAATTTAATTACTTGAGGTTTACAGTGCTCCTCCAACCAACTGAACACACATCCAGATAATTCGGCAAAATTTGCTACAGAAATGTTATTGAATGTTTGGAACAAACGATCCATAATTGCCTGGAACTATAATTATAAATTATAAAATGTTTCCGAAATAAAGCAGTTCAATGTTTTAATCTTACCACTTGAAATTTGGTTTCATCGGACACACGGATTTCTGCATGCCCCGGTTGGGTTTGATGTGCTTTCACGATCTGCTCATAATTAGCTTGCATAATACGTAGAGCAACAACTTCTTTCCTTAACGCATTACGCTCCTCTTCTTGCTTTTTCTTTTGTTGCAATAAAAACTGTATATAATCGATAGATTTTTGAAGTACAGTAGCCTTAGAAAGCTTGTAACCAGAGGAGTCGGTGTTCTGACAAGTGGGAACCAAATCTTGAAGAGAATCGTATCCTTTTTTGATCGCATCTCTTCTTTTTTGTTCCGCTTGAGTATGAGCCTCCCTCCTACGCTCTTTGTAACTTATAGTTGAATTCTTATTGTCGCTATCTTCATCCTCTACAATTAATTTCACAAAATTTATCTTCGCAAATACCATTATCATCTTTCGATCCAAGCAACTTAAATAACTCATTCTCATAACATAAATCATCGTAAAACTAATTGTACTCGTTAAAATCATTTACCTGTATTATGAGCAGACGAAGATGGTGTATTCACTGACCCATTGCTACTGCAACGGGAAAATGTATACTTTTCCGTAGGACTAGATGGTTCCAGCTTCATGTCGCTATCTCCTCCTATATTACCGCCTCCACCGCGCATTGCTAAATTTGCTATTTTTATAAAATAATAAAGTACGATAAAAAGGAGCTCACAATATTGCGTTCTAACATTTTACGCACAGCATAAATAATTAACAAAGATATAAATTATAAATTATTATAATTTTAAAATGCAAAACACCAACGACAGATGATAACAAGATATCAAATACATCAATGCCCAGTACATAATACCGCAGAACAAGATAAGAAGGTATAAAGAACGCGTATAAAATTCAATTCAACTCACATATTTCGTATCCATCTTTGTGCAACGTATCAGCCATTGTGTCAACAATTTGTTTATCAAAGATCAACGAGTGAAACAAACAGAATGCTAAAATGCGCACGTGGAAAGGTTACAACACAGTTGCAACAAGTAAGATGCGCCAATAGTATATAGCAACGGATCACGGTTATCCATAAAGACTCGATCCATAAACTGTCAACGTCGATGAACACAAACGAGCTTAGGAAATATTTTTTTAAATCTACAAGATACAAAATCGCGGTGCCATAATAAACATTTCCAAAAATTATTTCGTAACAATACTAGTGCGTGTGGACACTGCCATCTTCAACGGAAATGCAACTGTTGAGGGAATAGTCGACGGTTGGGAGGAACAGGGTCGCCACCTGTCGAAACAAAGAGAGTACAAACTGTCAAACGGAGCCACGTGCTCGTCTAGCAGACGAAAGTAAAAGTCAAGGTTGCATCAAACCATTCGGAGCAGTTCAATTATTTACTTTCAACTGGAACGCATTTAGTTCCTATCCTATTTATTTTCTTTCTTCTTTTTACCTTTCTTTACCTTTTTCTCGGAAGGTAATTCAATTGAAATATAAAAAAAGAAAAAATATTTAAAAGCATGTTTTATGTTAAATTACGTTTATTATAAGGTGTATCTAATATATATATTTACAATCGCTTTAATACACGTAAAACCATTTAAGATAACTCATATTCTTTTCGGCGGTACGGCGTTTCGGACCGTAACGCTGGCAATTGTATTCCTATCCACTTTTTTCCCTCGTGTGTGTGTGTGTGTGTGTGTGTGTAAATTTCAAAGTACACGTATAGTATTTCCCTTCGTAATTGCTTGTGTACCTGACCCGGAGGACCATTGTACCTGCTATTATAGAGATACTGCGAACGAGCATGGTCCACGGATTTTCTAATCATGATGAATGAAAATTGAAAATTATTGTTTCTGTGCTTCTCGCAATTCTTAAAACGCACAGCACTACTAATTAGGAAATTATTCTACTTCTAATTGTGTATTCATTGTTATATTCGATTGTATATCCTTAGTAGATTCATATACGTAGTACACAACGCTACATTTGTATCATTCGGGGACGGATAATGTCGGAAAGCCGATGACTGTAAACTATTTTAAGACAATAAACTGGCAACGTGTATCGTCAGAAGTGTAAATATTTCAGTGGGAGTACATAAGGTACATTTAGTTATTGATTCGTAAATACAATTCTTTGATGACTGTATACAGGATGCTGTTACATTCAGGGGCCTAGATATATTCATGTAAAAATGAGTCTCGTTACACAGTTTTCCTCCGTATTTTCATTCTTTCGTCTTCTTCTTCTTCTTTTTTTTTTTTTGTTTTTTTTTTTTTTTTAACTTTTTTTTCCTTTTTTTTCTTTTTACTCTTTTTCTTTTGTATCCAGAAACGCCCCCCATTTTTTTTTTTTTTTTTCTTCTTTTTTTTTTTTTGTTTTTTTTTTTTCTTTTTTCGTTTTCTTACTGTTTATTCTGTCAGAACGTATCACTATTCGCGATATAAGTATACAATGCAAGCATTTCTAAATTTCCGACACGTCGACTTAGTTACGCCCGCCCCCGCAATCCTATTCAACATTACATTAAGTAAAATTCACTCTTCTTTTCATTTTTATTTCATTTCTTGTTTTTTTTTTTTTAACTTTTTTTTCCTTTTTTTTTTTTTTTTTTTTTTTTTTTTTTTTATTTGAATAAAGGTCACTTTCCCGCAGTTAAATCGATAAAGCATCACATCGTAAATTCTCAGTAAGTTTGAATTTAGTATTTTCAATATATATATATGATATATATATACGATGATATATATCTATATATATATCACATGCACTTTATTTCTCTCGCTCAATTTCTCACATACATGCATGTTCGTGACGTACTCGTTTTCCGTCCGCTCGCTAGGTTCATTTTTTCCCATTTTTCTTTTTCTCCTAATTAATTTTCGACATCGATAAAAAATTATATATATTTCGATAATTATTTCATCATTAATTAATTATTATATCTTATTGTTCCATTAAAGTTTAAACTAAACTGCTCTGTGTGGTATGCATATCCTGGCAAGTACCGCACTCATATATATTTATATATTTATAATAAAGTATCATTTACTTATTATCAGTATCCTTTATATTTATTACTAGAATCATGAATAATAATTAACTCACAATATTTCAAACTACACTTCTTTGAGATTAATTAGGATTGGTGCAAATAATATTAATTAATTGAATCTACAGACCGATCATCGAGAATCGCGCAGAGTAATCCGTCCGACTTTTAAATAAAACAGCGTGAACGCGAAATTTTCATTGATTTCGTTTAAATCATCGTTCATTACTTTCTGATATATATTTTTTGCTTCTTTTTTCACAAGAACATGGCGCGGAATTCGACTTTTTTTTTTTCTTTTTTTTTTTTCTTCGAATCAATGTAACTGATAAATTAAGAAATTGATATTTCGAAAACGATTTAAAAACAATCAGATAATAATTTTCCTATAAATAATTGATCCTATAAATTATTTCCTAGCGCTATCAATATTGCAATATACACCACCCTGCGACAAAAAAAAAAAAGATCGCACGTTTGAAGGATGGCGTGTTGAAAAGAAAATAACACCCATTAAAGGTATTTCAGCATATTTTCGCTCATTTTCAATTCACTTTCTCCTCAACTTCGCATCTCTTTAAGGCTCACAAAATTTTATACCATTACAAGTGTTTTGATTTCATCTAGGTGAGCTGCTCTATTAAATTAATTTTTTTAAATTACAAATTCATTGATTAATAACCAGGAAAATAAAATAATAAATCGATATATATCACATGTCATTATGCAAAAGCAATTCAGTTTTTAAAGCCCTTGACTTTCACTATTCATTTTGTGGCTTAAACTGATAACACAATATAAATGGTACACAAACCATTCTTATAGAGAAGTTACAATTTTTCTTCTTTTTGTTCTTTTGTTTAATTGAGCAGACTTAGATAAATTAGGAAATTGATATGAATATTGATGAACTTGGAGTACCTGCGCGAACCAGTCCCACTCAGTCCTCTCAGGTACTTATTCATTGATACTGCAAAATAAAATTTGCTAGAATCATGTCTAATGTCCACTCGAAATTTTATATAAAAATTTCTACAAAGACAAGAATATCTTCTTGTTTACGTGAAACAAAATTCATCGTGTATAGTGATTTTTGATTAATTTAGAACTGTAACAAATAATGAATTATACAATTGAAACAAAAGTTTTGCGCAACTTGAACAGAAATATTTTGTCATTTAACTACTAAATTTTGCATTTGTGTATTTGTTCCAGTATTGTCTAGTAGGTATTTAATTAAGCTGTTAAGGATAAAACATTTAGGACAAACTATTACGGCAAAAGAAATGTTTAGACGTTTAGCGAGTAAATGGTATATCAGTGCATCGTTTGTGACCAAGGAATACAGAAGGTGAATTCTTGCTCGTCACCATACGACGTTTAATCTGCTCTATTAATGTGATATTGTTGTAAAATAAACATTTCATACAAAATTCAGCCCTTCCATTCTCCTTGTGTATACTATCACGAGAATAATAATAATTAAAAGGGTCTTAAAAAAGTAGCTCTCTTGTTGCTTTACGAACGACACGAATGATCAACTATCATTTAGAATATTTGTAGACGTCACTGTGTGACATATTCGTCCGTAATAAAATAGGAAAATCAATTGCATCAATTCCCTTCGCGCGGTAACCAACATGGCTAGAATTTTTCAAAACGAGGTTCGTTGCGCGAAATGCAGGACGTTCAAGAAAGAATTTTGTACTTTTCTAAGATCATTCGCTCGCTGGCGTAAAGAAACACGTTACTTCGAATAGAAAGACCTCTTTCAAGAACCCAGTAAAAATGTTACACAGATATTTTTGTACCATGATCAGAATCGATTTATATCTTCGAGCGTTTAACCTGACGTGACTTAGCAGTACGACGAGGTTTCTTTCCGGTGTCGCTCGGTGCTTCCTCTGTGGTGGATTTTCGTTTTGTAGATAATGAAGGCACAGGAGCCTTTGGCGGTGCCATTTCCACTATTAACGGTGGTGATGGTGATGGTGGCGATGAAGGCTGTTGTGTAATTGTTGGCTGTGGAGCCGCTTCGGTAGGACTTTGGGCGTCCGCTATAGGAATGAAGTCCAATCCTTCATCAAGCGTATCTGCTAGTACACCTTGATTCGTTAGAGCCTGTAGATCCTCCGTTGGTACTAATACGGACTGACCACAGACTACACACACTGGTATCGCCGGAGATTTAGATCGCCAATACTGAAGCTCTGTTTTACACTTGTTCAATTCCTACACAATATACAATAATAATTTCATAAACTGTAAACTATTAAAATAATTTGATCTTAAAGTCAATACATATTCGATTCATATTTTTAGCCAAGGTAGGCACGCAATCTTTCTGTTATACATTATTTTTACAAGTACTAAGTGTACCTTAGTAAATACCTGTAGGAGTGTGCTAAATTTACGAGAAGTCTCCTCGTTTTTCTTGTCGTTTTCATCAAGACGCGTAGCATATTCAACGATCTGTTTCTGTTGTTCTGCAATCTTTGCTTTGCAACTTCTCAAATCTCTACGCATTAACGTTAACTGACTATTATATCGCTTCATGCCTTGTTTAATTTTTCGAATCCGTTTTCGTAACACCATATTTGATTGTGGAGGTGATACACTGGATTCTAAGAGACCAGGATCATCCGAAGAATGTGGAGGTGATCCTTCTTCCCCGCTATTGTTTCCCGATTTACCACTTCCAACGGTCAAAGGTGTAGAGTCAAGGCACATGAATGGCTTGCTCACATTACTAGAAGCTATAACGTTTAAATAAATTATGTACGACAATTACATTGTAAAATAATTAATTAAATCGGTTTTAACAAGTATAACAAATTCTAGATCCTTTTTACTCACAGGAGAACGTCCCAGCAAGGTCTAGGAAATCAGCTCCAAAATAGGGGATTTCTGGTAATGTTGGTTCGATACGTTCCTTAAAGTATTCCATAGCCATAGTACTTAAATCAAATAACTCATCTGTAACTTTATATGGTCTGGCTAATTTCGGAGTAATTTTTATGTAATGCAAAATACGATAAACTTCATCTAAAATCTGAAATATAATTAGAAATTGGAACTCATATATCTATTTGTTAATTTCGTATTTTTGTCGCGTAACCGATAAGAGAAACTTCATTTACCTCTCCAGGAAAGAAACAACAATGTTTACGCTCAATATGCTTGCCAAAACTCATCTGGAGCAATGTGAGCCGCATATGAAGGGTTTCAATGATATCTGATTCGCAAGCTAATGGATGATTACGACGCGCGGATTCGCGTCTCGGCATCTGTGCTTTGATTGCCTGGAAACGACTCAACATTTGTGCTTGGAGCTTCTGAAACGTAGAATTTAAAATTGATCCACAAACACGGTCCATCTGATGACAAACCTGCAAATAGTAAATAAAGAATTACAAAAATTGCGACTAACTTCGTACAAATCTTTTAACCGTACTATGATTTTAACTTACTGGACGTAAATGAGCCACTGTATTGTAATCCAAATAGCTGAAAATCTTTTCAAGAATTTCAACTGGTAAGTCAAGAAGATTTAAATTACTATAAGGAGGTGGCTCCGAAACAGATGCTCCACTGTAAGAGTTAGTCATTGCTACAGATTGATGTCTTCTCGATGAATTCACATCTGTAACTTCAGCAGCTGGCCCACCTCCATTACTTCCACCCATACTACTTGACTGACGAGTTGACACCATAATTTTAATATTTTTTGATGATCTGCTTCACCAAAAACCTGGAAACATAACTCATTACAAACGAAGACTGGTTGAGCATAGTAATATTAAAATAATAAATACCAATTGTCAAAGCGTATTAAGAATAAAGCACAAAAAACAGTTTGTTTGAATTCAATATTGAAACAAATTTTATTCATAATATAATAAAAAATAAAACAATATAGTCGATAATGATACAATTACTGATCCAGTTATAAAAATCATGCAAATATGTACATAAATTTTTCAAATAATTTCAATTACACACAGTCGCACTAATTGAATAAAGAATCAAAACTTTTATTCTAACATTTATTTATTTACACATACTATTCGTACAATTCTTCAAGGCTTGATAGAAAAAAAAAAAATTGTCGAATCGAATTACATTGCAAGAAACGAGATAAAAGAGCAAAGAAACGTAATTCCGATCAGCCTAAATACAACGAGATTTCGCGCTAAGTACAGTTTCATATTTTTCTGGAACACGTTCTTGAAAACGAATTACCAGAAAAACCGTGTTAAAAGAAACTCGCAAGATTTCGTCATAACGAAACATCGACTGAATACGAACAGAAAACAAATTCGTAATGTAACCTACGAGGTATCTTCAATAACGTCTGCGTACGGTTCGATTATTCTCATCGGTTCTCGAAAAAACGAAAAACAACGAATGTTACCAGCGGTGTAAACAAAAAAATCATCAAAGAAACGGACGAAAAAACGGAGCTCAAAATTTGGCCGCTCGAAGCGATAGCCTGGCCGAGAAAAATCAAATCGATGGTTTTAAAAAAAAAAAAAAAAACGTCTCGACGGTACACGATTAGCGACCAGTTTAGCAACGACGAATACCTGGTGCATCGGGTGCACTGCGAGGAGTGCGATCGCTGAACGTCTTGTTCGATTATGTACCGTAACCAAGAAGGGAAAAATAGATGGTAATACAAGTGGATGGACGTAAATACGAGGTATCTTTGCCCGCCACTGCAACGAGATGGCCCTTGGCGATTTATTCACGACGCGACAGAATTATGGAAAAGCCCGATGGAAACAAACAGAGGGAAACCGGGTGACCGTGCGCAATCGATGCACCTATGACTTTTCTGTTTCAATAAAAGTGTCGAAGAAGCTGCGTACATTTGCGGGCATGAAGCAACTGGAAGAATCGTTGTTAGAACGATGAGTACAAAGGTGACGAAAGAAAGAAAAACTATTCGTGGAAGTCGAGAAAGATCACATACCCCCTATTAAACGACGAAAAGCAATCACTGTATCCGCGTTGGTGTTTTCAGCGACATTTTGACGGAGATCCCTTCCTTCTCCTCACGACCCCTGCTCAATGCTCTCGTTCTCACTCCGTTTCACTATCCAAGCTTCTCTCGTCTCGTCTCGAGTAGCCCTATCGCTCTCGTTCGTCGCTGCTTTTCTACGCCTCTCTCTATCCCTCTTATGGGTAATATACTCGTGTAACTATGGCGCACTCACACGCGTTAAATCGTACCCGGAAAAAAGCCCGCGCGTGCAGCGTCGAAGAAATGCTTCCTTTTTTTTTTTTTTTTTTTTTTTTTTTT